>CP031391.1:3000000-3185981 GCA_003814445.1 Epichloe festucae Fl1 | reverse complement strand
TAACCCTAACCCTAACCCTAACCCTAACCCTAAGATTAGAAGTTAACTTATAGGATATATATTTCACATTATAGTAAAATATAATTATATAGATTTTCGCTATATTTAAAGAATAAAAGGCTATATTAATTGCAAAATAAGCTATAGTAAGGTAAGTAGGAAAGCCTATATATTAAATTACTATTAATCTAATAGAATATAAAGTAATAAGAAAAGTAAAGGGCTAGGTAAAAATAGTAATAGTAGCCTTTTATAATAGCGTAATAGTTAAATATAAATAGTAAATAGCTATATATAATAGCATATTACCTTTACTACTATAAGTAAATCTTTTAGCTCTTTATTTTACTAATAAATATAGCATAGTAAATACTATAATTATAGGTGCTTTAGCTAGTATTAAATAAGTAAACTTACTTTACATTAGCATAGAGAAGGAGTTAATATAAAAATTATTAGAATTATAAAAGGATAAAGAAAGAAGTAAATAATATAAGCAAAGTAAGATTAATAACCTAGTTAATTAAGTTAACTAAGTAAAGAAAGGATTTAAGAACACTAAAAGATAGGCAAATAAAGCATATATAATAGTAAAGGAATTAGCAAAAGAAGTTTACTAACTAATAGCTTTAATATAAAAGGAAGTAATAGTAGTCTAAGATAAGTTTTTAAAGATATTAGATATATTAAAAAACTAAAAAGAGAGAATTACTAAACTTAATATAAGTAAAATACTAATTAAATTTAATAAATAGATTAATACTTTAAAATAGAATATAGTTTAAAAGGATAAGTATAAGGAAAAGATTATAGCTTTAGCTAATATAGTAATAAAGATATTAAAAAAGATATAAAATTAGGTAGTAACTATTAATAAGCTAATAAAGAAGTAAAAAAAATATAAAAAAAATGCTTAGAAAGTAAAAGTAGCTATAGTAATGCTAACTCTAGTAATGCTAGCTTAGGTAATACTAAATTTAGGTAATAAGTAACTATAAGGTAAGATAGGCTTGCTATTAATACTAAGCAAGAAGAATTAGTCTTTAATAACACTAGGTTTAGGTAAATCTAATACCCTATAAGATAAAGAACACTAAATAACACTAAGATTAGGTAATAAATATCTATAAGAGGAAATAGCCCTATTACTAATGCTAATAAAGAAGCTTAAGCTACCTAGTAAAATAGCGAAAAACTAAATAGTTTTGTGATAAGAAGCACTAGTAATACTAGTTTTACCTAGCCTAAATAAAACGCTACTTATATTATTAGATAAATTAAAGATAGTAATAATATAAAGATAAATAGTATCTCTAACTTTGCCCTTACTAATTATTAAAGTAATAGAGATAGATAAATTTACTAGTTTACTAGATTAAGAAAATAAATTTAGACTAAATTAGGATAAAAATAGTTAGTATAATAGAATTTAAGAATTTGCTAAAAGCTAGACAAATTTGCTAGTTTACTAGATTAAGAGGATGAATTTAAACTAAATTAGAACGGAAATAGTTAGTATAATAGAACTTAAGAATTTACTAAATAATAGGAAATTAGTAATAGAAAATAGAAAGGTAGCAAATAGAAAATTGATTTTAAAAAGGTTAAATGCATTATTTAATATAATAATTCTAGAGGACCTATTAAGGGATATATAGCACTAAAAAGTTATTGTAATATGTGGTAATAGCTATTCTAAATTTTCTTTTATATGATTTTAATAGATAATTTTTCTTTAATTTACTTAGCTAGGTAGAGAATAAATCTAGTTATAGTCTAACTACTTCTAACTAGGATAGTTATCTTTTAAGGTATACCTAGCACTTATTATATAGTAAAGCTAAATGCAAGCGTATATAAGACTAGATTTAGACTCTAGATAAAAAGAATTAACTTTCTTTAGATATCTTACCTTATACCTAATAGTAGCTCTTATAGTAAACTTAGTATAACCTTACAATAGCAAATCCATTAGCCCCTCTAACGGATTCGCCTTACATCGTGCCAAACCTGCACGTAACAGTAAGGAGCACCTTATAGCGTTTCATATAAGGTTTAGTTTGTTTAAGTAGCTAGTCTACCCCTTTAGCTTAGCAAGCGCACTAGTGACCTTTTAGTAATATATTAATAAATCCTTAGGGGACATATTAAGGGACTTTATTATAGCTTACCTTAATAATATCCTAGTTTACTTAGGGGGATTAAGAAAGGATTATATAGCTAAGGTCTAGCTAGTTTTAGGTTGCTTAAGGGCTGCGGGCTTATACCTTAACCTTAATAAGTCTATATTCACTATAAAAGAGGTCTAGTACCTAGGATATATTATTATAGTAGGGCGTTTAATTTGCCTAGACCTCGCAAAGGTTATAGCTATAAGGGAGTAAGTAATATCTATAAAACTATAAGGGGTTTATAGCTTTCTAGGATTTATAAATTTTTACTGTGATTTCATTAGGAACTTCTCTAAGCTAGTAGCTTTACTAATATAACTTACTAAGAGAAATATTCCTTTCTAATAGGGGCCTAAGAAGAATAATGTATTTAAGAGGTTAAAGGATGCCTTTATTATATATCTAGTGCTAGCACAATAGGACCTAGACTACCTTATAGTAGTGGAAGCTAATTGTTTAGGCGTAGCCCTTAGCAAATGCCTCTTATAATAAGGCCTTAATAACATCTTATATCTAGTTACTTATTATTTCACTAGCCTTACATCCTTATAAAGGAACTATATAATCTATAATAAGGAACTATTAGCTATTGTTTCTTATCTTAAGGCATAGTTAGCAAAGCTTTAAGGCGTATTCTATTTGTTTATAATCTATATAAATCACAAGAACTTAGAATACTTTACAACCCCTTAACTAATATTAGAGAGATAGGCTTAGTAAGTAAATACGCTTACGTTATTTAACTTTTATCTTTATTATAGGCCTAGTATATAAGCTTAATGCCTAAATACCTTATCCTAAAGGGAGTAAGACTAGAGTAAGTTAGCTTTAAGGATAAGGTATGTCCTATAACCTATTACTATTATATAACTCTTACTATTACTAGGTAAGCTAAGGGATAACACTAGCCTAATACTATACCTCTTATATATATTAACACTACTAGTAAGGAAGACTCTCTTTACTACTAAGTACCTTTAGACCCTATAGGACTAAGCTATTACGTTAAATCTTATATATAGTATCTAATTAAAAGCTATATAAGAGGGAGCTTAAAAGTTCCCCCCTAAAGCGCTATTAAGGGAGTAAGTTATAAATTATTTTATAAGCGTATATAGAGTGCTTTAATTTAAAGGCTATACTTAAATTCTAGCTTAAGAACCCCTTACTATAACTCTTATATAATAATACTATAACTCACTAGTAGTAAGGCACCTAGGCTATAATACTATATTTTAAATCCTATAATAGTAATTTTATTAGGATAGGATATTATAGAATATTACTTAGTTTATTTATAACTATTACTACTTTAGTAATTATAAGAGTTATTAATAGTATTAGGGCTTACTAAAGCCTTTACTTATCCCTAACTAGTTTTAGTCTTAGATTTCTATAGACTTTATAATAAACTTACTAGTAGTGTCTCTAAAGAGGCTATAATACCTTATGGTTATTATAGACAGACTCTTAAAGTTTATATAGTTAGAAGCTATAACCTCTATTAGGGCTAAAGAGTATATAGAATAGTTTAAAATAGTTTAGTAAAGGTTTTAAGGATTTCCCTAATTAATTATTATAGATTAAGGGTTAGACTAGCTAGGAAAATTTTGGATAATGTTATATTCTCTAGTTAGGATTAATTAGTTACTTTCTATATTATATTATCTATAAACTAATAGTAGCATAAAACAGGTAAACTAAGAGGTATAGGTAATACTACGTGTTATAGGCTCCTTTTTATAGTTTAATTAGCTAGAGTATCTAGCTGCTTACTAGCTTGCGATAAATAATAGGCTTTCTTCTATAATAGGCATTAGCCTAAATAGGTTACTACATAGATATAACTTAGAGCTAATTTAGTTATAACTAGATTAGTTTACCTTTATAATAACACCTAAGGGGCAAGCTATATAATTCCTTAAGTACCTATAAGAGAGTACTTATCTAGTGTAAGCTATAATAGCTTATATTTAATAAAGGTAGTAGGACACTATATTAGCTTCTTAATAGCTAGTAAAATAGTTTTAAGTAGGAGATAAAGTATAGCTTTTACTTAGAAATATTAAGATAAACTACCCCTTATAAAAACTTAATTAAGTTATAGTAAAATATATAGTTATAAAAGTACTAATATTACTTATAGTATAGTTAAATATCCTAAGGGGCATTTACCTAGTTTTTTATATAAACCTTATTAAATAAGCTATAAAGGATTCTTTTCTTAGCTAGAAACTCTAAGACTCTTATCTAAGGCTAGAATAAGTCCTAGTAAAGAATAATAATAAACTTATAAAGGAATATTAAGTTAAATAGATTCTAGTGGCCTAGAATGCCCTAGGCTAAGGTAGGAGGTATAATATACTTATAAAGTAAGCGGGTTATATATAGCTAATATAGGAACTACTAGAGAGTATAATATAAATATAAGCCTTTAATAAGTTTAAAGTAAAGTAAGGGAATATATAATATAATAATAGACTAAATTAATTATAAACTATTTATTTACCTATAAAGATATTTACTAGTATGTAAAGCATGCCTATTATATAACCTATTATCTTATATTAACCTTTAAAATAAACTTAAAGTTATCTTACTAGTATATAAGGTATACTTATCTTATAACTTATTACTTCTTATTTACTACTAAAATATACTTAGAATCCTTTATTTACTATATTATAGTTATTAGTAAAGTTATTATTATCTTTAGATAAAATAGTAATTAAAATCTCCTTATATTTACTAAGGATAAGGACTATATTATAATAAACTTAATAGCTACCTTAACACTAGATAGTAAGAGAGAACTAGTAATTAAGGGGTATAAAATAAGTATAGGCTAGGGGCGCCTTACTTCTAGGATAACTACTACTACTTATAATATAATTAGTATAATAATTAGTTAGACCTAATTAGGTCCTAAGATAAGAATATTCTTAGTAGTAATAAAAAGGGAAATTATTACTAGATTTAATATACTATAGATAGCTTTAGTTACTACTATAGTAATAGGGTAAAAGAGCCTTAAGGAGGCACGTAAACTAATCTTAAAATTCTTAGTATATAGAGTTTATATTACCTATAAGCTACTAGTTTTACTAGAATAAAACGCTAGTAACTTACTATATAAAGTTCCTTATACTATATTTACTAAAAGAATTACTATTTTTAAAGAGAATAACCTTAAGTCTAGTTATATTTATAGTAAGGGAGTTAGTAAAGGGGGATAGCCTAAGGGCTAAATAAACTAGTGCTAGATTAAACTAGGCTTAGTTTAGAAGTATAGTTTATTAGCTAATAAGAGCGTAAAAGCTCTAGGAAAGCACTAGTATTTTCTTTTTAGTTATTATAGTCTTAGTAATACTAGGGATAATAATATATATACCTAAGGTAATTATAGCCTTAATATCCTTTAGATAATAATAAAGTTAGGGGTTAGTAAATAAGAACCTAGTTAACTAGATATAGGTTATATAATTTTACTAATGTAAGGGGTAAGACTTATTACTTTTAGGAGGGTAATAATCTAATATACCTATAGTAAGGTATCTCTTAATATATAGCCTATAGGGTTAAAACACTACCTTAGGAGTAGTATACTCCTTATTATTTAAGTTCCCTTTAATAAGGAACTTACTAATAAACCTTATAGTTAGCGTAGTAAGAGTAGCTATACTATATAGGGGAATATAACTAGTAGTACTATATTAAGGTATATTTAGTAAGAGTTTAATAAGGGAATAAAGGGTATTTTAAATAATAGGATAAGAAGGAGTAATAGTGCTATAGTGTTTAAGGAAGGGTAGTTATATAAGGAAAGTAAGGTTATATAATAAAAACAAATAGAATAGTTTTAGTAAGGGATTATACCTATAGGGATAAGTTATAAACTAGTAAGAGTAAGGCTAGGGTTATTATAATAATAATGTAAGACTAGGAGGACGCGTCACACATATTACCTAAAGCTAGATACTAATTAATAGCCTTTACATTATATTAGGGATAAGGTAATACCTATATATATTCTAATAAGTTAATAGCCTGTAAATAGTAATAATATAATTTTGCGTTATATATAACTTATATAATAGTAAGAGAACTATAGTTAAGATTAGTAAGAGGGGGGGAGAAGTAAGGGTATATATAAGGGCTTAGGCTTTGCCTAAGCATTTACTATAGTGCAAATAAGTGAGGCTAGAAAGGGGGCTAATATAAGGTAGTGTGTGCCGTGATACGCGCGCCCATAAACGCGCGTAATCGCGATGACAAGCACAAGGGATACAGGGGATCGCAAGGATAAATAACACAACAAGGGATAATAATATTAGTTATCTAGGCAAGGGGACTATTTAATCTATAAAGAGATCACCTGTAGCTAGATTCTTTTGAGGTTCTTTATGCACGCCTAACTTTAGATTTTTAACTTAAATGCCTAGCGCTACTATGGCCGCTATTGTGTTTACCTTAATAAGATAAATTAATAAGATTATTTCCTTAACTTAACTAAAAAGTCACTTCTAATCTAACAGACTATTTAATCTAAATCGTTTCTATTTGTAGAGATAGATTTAGCTATTATTGTGATCGCTGCTGTTAAGTTGATTGACCCTTCCGACGTGAGCAGACGTCACCGCTACCTATGACCGTGGGCTAGCATCGTGTCTTTTGGGGTGTTGTTTTCCGCATGACAAAGTAGCTAAGGGGTATAAGGGGCACTAGTAAGGATAGGCCTTTTACCTTCCTTCTTTCTCTCCTTAAGTTTCTTAATATTATATTAACGCCCTATCGCAGTTGCCTAGGGGCTAGTCCATAACAGTAGCTTCTATTAAATAAAAGAAGTAAGTTAAGTGATATTAGTATAGAGAATAAATAGGGCATAGTAAAATAATATACTAATAATATATAGCTCCTATTAGATAGAAGAAGTAAGTTAAGTAGTGTTAGTATAAAGAATAAATAGGGCATAGTGAAATAATATGCTAATAATACGTGACTCCTATTAGATAAAAGAAGTAGGTTAAGTGGTATTAGTATAAAGAATAAATAGGGTATAAAGGTAATAGAAGTAAGCTAAGTGGTGTTAGTATAGAGAATAAATAGGGCATAGTGAAATAATATGCTAATAATACATGACTCCTATTAGATAGAAGAAGTAGGTTAAGTGGTATTAGTATAAAGAATAAATAGGGTATAGTGAAATAATATGCTAATAATATGTGGCTCCTATTAGATAGAAGAAGTAGGTTAAGTGGTGTTAGTATAGAGAATAAGTAAGGCATATATATAGAGTAAGTAACTTAGTAAAAGATATCCCCTAGTAAGTAAAGGGGTAAGGTACGCTAGTTTATATACCTAACGCACCTTACTAAAACCCCCTCCTATTACACTAGGCTTTATAGATCTTTTGCTTTTTAAAGCATTATTATAAAAAGGTCTTATTAATTTAAGGTTCTTATCCTTATATATTATTATATAAGGTAATAATAGGTCTTAGCATAGTTACACTATGCTTCTTATTTACTAGTCTAAAAGAGTTACTTACTATCTAAATAGTAATAGAGATAGTGTGGTTAAGGTTCTTAGAAGCCTTTATTTATATAGCACTCTTTTATAAAGAGAGTAGTTATAGTAATGTTATGTTTAGCTACGTGCCTCTTTTCTTTAGCTTGCCTAATAAGGTTAAATACTTTATTTACTATAGTAAGTAGTGCTAGTGTATAATAGAATATGTAAGTTAATAAGATATAAAGGTTAGGACTTAAATAACTTAAGTTTTATAGTAACTAGCGCTAGTGTATAATAAAATATATAGGTTAATAAGATATAAAGGTTAAAACTTAAATAACTTAAGCCTTAGTAATATTAAACTATTTATTATTAGGAAGATATTTATTAATAATATTACTACTAGACTAAGTAGTGTATAACTAAGTGGTATATAAGGCTTCTTTTACTAATGCTTACTTATTAGTTATATTAGATAAGGATAAATTATTAGGTATAGATATGTCTTAAGGAGGCGATTTATTAGTAAAGTTACTAAGCTCCTTATTATAACTATTATAGGGTTTTATAAAAGGAATTATAAAAAGTAAAAAAAGGCTATAGTTAGTTTATTAAGCTACTAAGCTCCTTATTATAACTATTATAGGGTTTTATAAAAGGAATTATAAAAGGTAAAAAAAGGCTATAGTTAGTTTATAATATAAAGGGGATATAACTAAGCATATTTACTAGGGTAAGAGAGGGAAAAAATATATAGGGGTAGGAGAATTTTACTAAGGTAATAATAGGGATATATATATATATAGCTAGAGTAAGTTATATATACTTATTAAAGGCCTTACTATAGCTATATATATACACTTATCTAAGGGCACTTATTAAGGGGCCTTATAGTAATAACTATAACCCCTTATTAGTTATTAAGTAAGTTATATAGTGTGTATATATTTTTATTAGCCCTTATTAGTATGCATTACTTTAGTTAGTAATACGCACTTATATAAGGCCTTGCTCTTACTAACTATAACCCCCTATTAGTTATTGCTAAGGTTATGTAATATGCACGTATTTTCATTAGCTCCCCGCGGCGCGCGCCCCACCTAACACTCGTCACTCATCGCCCGCGGCGTGTTATTAGGGTTATGTAAAATTCTATATTATAAACAGTGAACTTTATAAATTACTTTTAACTCTAGGCTACTAGCTATTAACGAATTTTATATCTTGCAGATTAGCCCTCACCTAACCCTTATCTAATGTGTACAAGAGGTGAACTATGTTAACACTTCTAACGGTTCCAAAGATTTCACTACGAGGATATAGGGAAACAAAGCAAAGTACAATGTACATAGTCAAGTCTCTTTGCAAGTCGCCCCATTTGCACTTCACATTAGCATATCAATCGAATAGAACGTTTATCTTTTGTTTTGCCAAATGCAATTATCAGTCCACCTGCCTGCATTGATCTCCATAATTCCTAGGCGCGTAATTGCTCGCTAGAGCTTTCCTACTTCTCCCTGAAAAGCATGATCATAACTAGATTCTAGACTCTATCTAGAAGATAGTTTACTAACACCTTGCGCGACAAGTTACGCGCCAGATATGCGCAGAACAAGATTTCGACGACGACAATCATTCACTCTTGCAGGGTCATCATGGAATAAGCTTTAATGTTGCCCACACTCTCATAGGCGAGATTCCATATTTGGCAAAACACAGCCTTAGATATACATATCCTAAGCGAATGCAAAGCCTATTTGACTAGGACGACAGCATAACTCGGACATTCTAGAAAAGGGTTATATATAAAGCGATGAAATAATCCGTCTGACAGGAGAATTGAATAGCAAAGCACTAACAGGAATTATCGGTGTTTATGGATCGCCGATAATCGTCACCTCAGCCCGGCCACTGCGGGGGATAGAGCGCATCTGTGGAATGATGCATATGGAGGCAAAGAGTGATTAGAAGAGAAAATAAAGATATAAAATTGCTATCTAGGAATTCGGAATTTAAAAGAGAAAAGAAAAGCTTATAAGCTTTAAATCTATTAGTAATAAATCTAAGTCTTTAAATAAAGCCTATAATAAACCGTAATATTAAACGCAATACAGAAAGCTATATTATTAAACAAAGAGGGGATGACAAGAGTAATACCTAATATCTCAGGCTACGATGTGAGGCTGTGAATATCCTCAACAGCATCAGTCACATTGAATGCGGGCAAGGGTATATTTGCGTATATTTGCTGCGCCGTGCCATGAAGATGATATAAGTGCAGACCGTCAGAGCGACCGCGGCCCCCCCTCTTCATGGGTGCGCACAGCCTTTTCTTTGTATAGCTAGCTAGCTAGACCTAATTAATTTCAATGAGGCCTTCGTACCGTAATGAAGCGTGTCGGGTGACAATATTTTGCTCGCCCCGCCGTTGAACACAATGGCTAAGTCTAGTAAATGTCAATGTTGTGGTTGCATTCTCAAACGGCTAATTCACCAGTAAGCGCACATTGACAAGGGGCACCAAGCCAACACGTACGAACACGGGATGCAGGCACAATAAAAGGCTGCGAATGGCACTCAATGACAAATAGAAGGGACATCCACAATTTCTGCGGGAATTTCTGCTCCCTTCTCGCGCTCACACTCATCGAGATTACACGGAAACTACGGATTAGACGGTTCAGCATTATGTGTACGTATACCACGGCGGTGGCTATCCATGTTGACTGCCGGAGGAACCCTCAACACAGATTAGAGAAGCTCCTATTCAAGAGGTGCAAAGACCGGCCGAAACCAGGACCTCGCTGCGATAACCCAACTTTTGATCCGTCTCTACCCCAAATGTTAGATTCCCAACGCAGAGGTGCCTGCAAAATCTGTCGGGACTCAGGAGCATCTGTTGGAACGACGATTTACGAATATGTGAGTTTTGCGATATAAAGTTCTATTGGAAGCTAGTAGGTCTGACGCCCGAAAAGCATGATTTCCATGATGGCTAGCTATAAAGTAGCACAGAGAGTCGCCAGCGGTGGGACAGGGACTGGCAGTGGGGCTTGCAAAATGAGTCAGCGTTTTATCGTAGCTAGTTCAAGGAAAACTTTGTCTCTTTGTTTCTGCCTCCCTATAAGTCAGATTCGCCCACAAGACGCAAAAATTCGACATCAACCCTCGTGTTCCAAATGCTGCATTCAAAGAGCGCTGCTAGCCCTATTAAATATGATCGCCTGACATTGATCGGCTATGGGGGCTCAGCAGTCGTGTATGGCATTGACGAGGCAACTGCCCTGAAGGAATATTTTGACGAAACAGACGGAGAAATCGCGATCGAACGTAATGCATTGCGTCGCCTCGGCTCACACTGCAACATCGTGCAGTGCCGTGGCCAACCCAACGAAAAATCTATCATCCTTGAGCGCGGCCAACCTCTCTTGACGAATATGACCGGGGCCGATCTCGATCAAAAACTGCGATGGATACGAGATGCTGCGGAAGGTCTACGACATGTGCACCACAATGGAATAATTCACGCTGACTTTGGCTGTTCAAACATGGTATTAATAAACAATCGCGTGAAAATCATTGATTTTGGCGGTTGTAGCATTGACGGCAGCGAATCGCTTGCGGGCTACAACTGGTATAACTGCCGAGTAAAGACGCGTCCAAACTTGGAGACTGATATATTTGCCTTTGGCTGCGCGGTATTTGAGATTTTGACTGGCAAACCTCCGTACCACGAATTCGAAACTCGCTCAGATCGAGGAAATATCGTGCGACAATTATATACCGAAGGACGGTTTCCCGAAGTTGATAAATTGCCACTACGCGATATAATGTTAGGATGCTGGCATGGCACCCTCCACTCAATGGACGACGTTGCGCGATTGCTCGATGCGGAATGCTTGCTGCAAAAAGACACTGGCAACAGGGCATCAGTCATTGCACATTTAATCAATCAGCTGATGACCTACTTCCGATCGACTAGCGTCTGGGTGACGAGACAGTTCCAGAGGCAGACGAGCCATAGGGACGGGTAACAAAGGCACGGGCAGAGGCATAGCAAGACATCAGCAATCGTGCGTTTCGCTCCTAAGACGGCCATGGCCATATCCGCACTGACAATCACCAGTCGCGGCACATACGGGAGTGCCTCGCGAGCGATGACCTAGTTGCTTCGGAACAGGATAACGTCAATACCTGTTTCCTTCGTCCGCCTCACTAGATCATTAATGCGCGTCGAGAATGGCACAACAACGACAGTCATCCCTCGCCCTCGCATGAGCGCCGGTGCCATGAATAGATTGCTCTTGCCCGCACCCGTTCGCAGCACGCAGATGAGATGCCTCGCGCCTTCCAGCCCTATAATGGCGTGCATGCATTCCTCCTGCTTCGCTGAGAGCTATGTCGCGCCGTTACCTTCCAGCTGCTGCAGCGCCGCCAGCGATTCCGCCTTGATGTCCTCCACGTCTGGTTTCTTGTTGCTCTCGTTCTCCTCGTCCATCCTTGCTCAAACCAATCCTTTGCCCCACGTCTTCTTCAGGTCGCCTTTTTCTAGAAACGAATGCCACAATCGGCTGATTTCGTGGTACTTGCGGATCAGCATCGGGTATAGATAACTCGGCATGCCAATATGCACCGCATAGTGCCGTCGAGCCAGTTTCGTTGCGTGTGTGCTCTGCAGATCCCAGACAATGTTCCAGCTCCCGCCGATATGCAGCACTTCGCCCGATAGCTCGTCCATCTCGATTCCGTCGCGGCCGTCTCCTTTGATGCGCTTCTCCACCTCTCTCATCACAAGCCCATCCACGACGCAGAAAATTGGAGTTCTCCGCTCTCCTGTACTTATGCGAGAGAGATCTAGGGGACTTCTTGCCTCAAAGCATTACTTAAGAGTTTTAGGAGGGCTAGCTGACTGCCAAATTTTATGTAGCATTATTGCTATGCTTGAGCATCATACTCGACAGTGGTTGAGCTATCTTATCGTTGAGGCTTGAGTACACTAAATCCGCCTCCTCGGTGCCGTTAACTTTGCCCATGGAGGAACTCGTCTTTGGCATCATCCCACGCCCACCGGACATTCTTCCTTATTATCCGCGACATAATAATATAGGAGTAGGTACAGAAAAGTGATGACAAAGGCCTTTAAGTGCCAGGCAACATCTTAAATTTTCCTGTGTGCATCCTCTAATTAAGCCAATGGCCCGAAAGTAAAAACTGCTAGAAATGACAAGGCTAGAAGGAAAAGAAAATACGAATGTGCTATGTAGGCATCCTGGCTTGTGCCCAGTGACCACAAACTTCCATTAACATCTAGATAAGAGCGCAGCGCCTTGTTCTTTAAAACCCCGCGGGATAAGTTTAAAAAGTGATAATAATATATTTAGCTATCTAAGCTATTTACACGTGGCATAACGAGGCTATATATAAGGGCAAAAGAGAGTCTTTGCCCTAAGTGCTAAGGTCTTGCAATTTGCCACAAGGAGGGAAGGCATCGCAAGGAAAGTGATGCCTGAGAATTGAGGCTGCTATATCTAACAGCTGGCATGATAAGTATAATAAGGCTTACGTCAAACGCCGTATTTCTTGGATTGGACAAACTTTGCTATGCCGAATCCTAGGCGCCACGTCCTTCAAACTGACCGCTGAATGCTACGCTAATCGTCATGATTTCACGATCACATATTCCTAAGCACATTGTTAGTAAATTCTTCGTCAATTTGTATCTGGACGAGTACGCTAAAGGCAGGATTTTTTTTGGTGTGTTTGGGGGAGAGGCCATCGTGGATCTTCCAGCCTGTCGATTCATCGCAATTATTGAGCCACTAACTTTTTTTTGGGATGCAGAGCTTCATTGGGGCCTGTACTCTGCGCCTACCGCCGCCGTGACGGAAACAGTCGAGGCTCTGCGGCGACACAACCCAAAAGCATGCTGGCGGTTGTTACCAGAGCATGTTCGCGGCGAGAGGGGTTTTCCCTCTATCCAGCTGCGGCGTGCAGTACGACAGATATACCAGACGTTGAGAGAATGAAATGAAAATAATGCCACTCACAGGTCTTGGCTGCCAAGGCGATGCTAACAGTAAACTCGAATGATGCTAGCAGGGAGTTTCGCGGGGCTTGTGGATGCGGCCTCGCACGGCCAACGGCTCGACTACTCCGTACATGGCGACCCCTCTGTAGCGGGGCGAACAGGCTTTGGCGGAAAGTGCTCGCGAGCAGAGCACGACGCCGCCGGTGTGATCGGCGCTTTCGACGCGCTCGACAGGGAAGCGGACGGCTCGTCGGCGCAGAGCTGAGTCGTGCCACGAGCGACTGTAACTAGTGAAATTTGACGGAATTTGACTACTGCAGGTAGCGTGTGGATGCCTCCTGTCGTGTGTGGTAATCTAGTGCGTTAGTACATAGTAGCAAAGACAAGGTCGACTAGTATTACCGTATTAGGGTATCCGAAAATTCGATCATGTGAAGGGTGTTGCAGGTGGTTGCCTAGCACAGGCGATGGCGGGATGATGAATGGTGTGGTATGTATAGCTAGAATTGCTTTTTTAGTGTATTAATAAGTAGTTTACCTACTGTATTATAAATGTATGAATACTTACCTACTAGCGCTATGTAATGGTTTAATTTTATCAGCCATGACGGGAACAACAGCGGCTCCGTGATAAGATATGGCGATATCTCTTTGCCTAGGCGGGCACGGCACATTTGGTTAATGAATGGAGAGGGGTGACGCGGGAAGCGTTGGCACTAGGGCAACACGTAAACATGTTAGCCCTAGTTACTACTGCATGATTGAAAACTCACTACTGCATGTTTACGTGGTAGAGTTAGGTGTTAGAATCACCAAGGGATGTGCACTAGTGCGGTCAAGTCTGTTGTATTCAATGATGTGTAAGATACGTGAATCTAGCTAAGGGGCTACGTGGCCGAAGGTTGAGAGGATCGCAAGTCACGCGGTGGCTCGCGTACGTGATGTGCCCAATCACAGCGCAGGGTTAGTGCGCATGCTCCACTCACCATGCAACATAGGGGATTTAAGACAAAATGCAACTACGGCTACAGAGCTTGAGGGGAAAATATTGGCAGAGGGGCAGGTGCCCTACAGGGGTCCTACAGGGGTCTTCTCGTACCCGACCCACCTAGCTAGCTAGATTCTAGAGGCTTCTATCGCTGCTATCATCGCTAGCTGCAGAAGTCATCAATTCAATGCCTCTAGCATCAATTTCATCAATTTGAAGACCTCTAGCATCGAATTTATCAATTTGAAGACCTCTAGCATCGAATTCATCAATGTCAATATTAATATTAGAAGATAAGTCATACGGTCGGCAGTTAGATTCATTAGAAATCCAACGCAAGGAAGCCCAGCTGCTCCATTGTCTTAGTTATTTATACTCACGGATTTCTAAGATTTTAGGTCTTTCTATACGCCAAGTTTAATATTTAATTACAACAACAGGAGGTCCAAAACGTCGCCTAGGTTAATCTTTGAAGCTATTAGAAGCCTAAGTCTGTTAACTTATTAAATTCGTTAATAAGCAGTAAGGAAGCTTGCTTACTAACGTACAAGCAAATCCCCTTAGCCCTTAGTTAGAATGTCAGTTAATATTATATCCATCATACCCTTTAAAAGCGTGGCTTCTAACGATATCAAGCCCTAGTTAAGCCCCTAATATCAGAAGCTAATTGCTAAAAGCGGTTATAATAGGCTCTTAACCATAGGTCTTAGTCTTTATATAATTAGGCTAAGGTCCTTTAGTTAGACAAATCTTAGATTAATCCCAGCAGCTATAGGGTTAGCTTTGTAACTTAAAGGATTAAAGAAGCCCTTAATCTAACCTATATTATTAAATAATATTATAAAAAGAAGGGCTTTATATTTTAGGCCTGCTTTTCTATATAAGTAGGAAAGGGTTTATTTCTCTTCTAGGAAAAGGAATAGGGATTTATTAACGCTAAATCTTACATTAAACAATGCATGCTACTAATTAACGGTTAGATTAGATATTATCCTAATTATTAACTAATGTAAGATAATGCCCTAGGCCACTTATTGAATTTAATATCTATTAAACTTTAAGAACAAGGAATTTATATGATTTCTTGGCTACCTTATTTGCCAGATTTAAACCCAATAAAGAATATGTGAAATTAGATAAAGGACTGGATTTAATAACATTATTTACAAGAGATAACCTCGTATGATTATCTTTGAATAATAATAACAGATGCTTAGAACGCGGTGCTATTAGATTATCTTGTTTAGCTAGTTAAGAGCATGCCTGACCGTTGTGAGGCTGTCATCGCCGCTGACGGCCGTTACACATCATATTAGATTCTATCAATATTATCATTATCAATATCATCAAATCCGTCAATTTCATAAGCTTCAATACAGCCACAAGACCTTCAAATCATTAAATTCAACGAATTCAACGGATTCAACAAGGCCTCGGACCCCTCGGGTCACAAGGGCCCCATATGTGGGTTAGTTACGATACTGTTGTGCGTTAGGCACGTGACTTGAAAAGATCTCCCCTAGCAGGATGAAGAAGGTTAGAAAAGGATTAGATTAAAGCTATCTTCTATCATATAAATAGAAGGATAAAAGCTCCTCTTTTATAGAGAAAGCTATTATATTATAGATTATATGCTTTTATTATAAATTATCGCATTTAGCAATGTGTATCTTTAGCTCCCCTAATATGGTTATAAGTGTAAATTTATTTGTTATAGACACTATATCCGCTATTAGGTAACACACCCCCTAGTTAGTATTAAGGTTATTATAATTACTAACTATTATCTTAGCTAGCGGATATATAGTGTTTTAGTAGTGCCTAAATTTAATATAAATTTAAAGTAAGCTCTCTTACTTTTATACTTACGCTCCTCTCCTATAAAGGATCTCTTAATATAATAGTTATAGGCTTCCTTTTCTTCCCTTTATAACGCACTTTTTATTAACTAGCTTATATTTTAATTAATATAAATTCTAATATATACACTTAGGCTAAAGAGAATCTTTGCTCCTAGGAGGGCTTAACTGCTCTTTAGCAAATTACTTATATTATAGCTAATTTAGCTATATATTCTTATCTAAGCCCTAGTGTAGCTTATAATAATTCTTTACCTCCCTTAGCTAAGTCTAAGCTACCTATTAGTAATTCTTTACTAATTAGTGCTAAGCTACTTACTAGTAAGTTACTATTTCCTAAGGAGAAGTAAGGAGAATACCCTAAGTGCACTCCTTTATAAACCTTATATCCTATAAGGGCCTAGGTAAGGGGAGAACGCTTAAAGCATAATCCTCTGTGAATTTTATAGAAATAACCTATTAGTACTATGCTTTCCCTTTCTCTCTAGTATACACTAATAGTATAGCCTAAATTACTTACTTCTTAAGGTCCTAAGTATAATATTCCCTATAATAGGTGTATTTAAGCAGGCCTTATAGGTAAGGGTAACTTAGGTTATTACTTTAAGGTTAAGTCTAGATAATCTTAGAGATATTACTTATATAAGGTTAGTAATCACTATTACCTGCCTTTACATAACGCTTATATTCCCTTTACTAAGCGAATATTATTAGCACTAGATAAAGATACTAAGGTAAGGCGCTTCTAATTGCAATTTCCCCTAATCCTTTGCTTATATACGCGTAGATAGTAAAGCAGTGCTATAAGGCACTGTAACTCTAATTAGAACTTATTATAGAGCTAGATTCTATATATAGTAAGGTTATTAATCTAAGTATTAGGGCTAAGGATACTACTAAGAGCTCTTTAGTAGTGGTTAAGGAGAAGGTAACTATAGTAATAGCCTAACTTAAGGAGGTTATTTACCTCCTTATATAAGTTTATTTCCTTTATTTAGAATAGCGTTTATACACGTGTTTTTATATAATAGCGTTTTAGAGTTTTTATTTTATTAATCCTATTTACCTTAGTAGCGCTTTACTTACTAAGAAAGGGGCCTTTATGTATTTCTAGGGTAATTAATTTTATGCCCTCTTATTAATATGCCTATAATTCCTTTGTGAATTTATACGCTTTAAATATTATATATTATGCGTAAATCTATAAGACTAAGCATAGATCTAAAGCGTTTAAAGTGCTAACAATTTAACGCCTTTGTGAATCTATTAGCAGGCATCTCTTCTATTAGCAAATACGTGATTTTAAAGCTTCCTTTCTTAAATTCTTACTTTAACCACATATTATAAATATTAACATAATGTAGTTAAGTATTTAATCGTTTGCTCTTGTTAAGTATAAGCTAAATTGTTTGTTAATTATTATAATTAATAACCTAATCTTTATAGGCATTGAATTTAATATCTCTAAATAAGCGCTATAGACTTATAGTCTCCTTTACTGCCTATTATAAAGCAAGCAATTTAGCCTCTATTATAGATATAGTTACTGTTATTTAGCGCGTAGCTTTCTAGATAATTAGTTTACTAAAGAGAGTGATTAAGTATTCTTATAATGATTTATAAGTCTTAAGATTATCTATAAAGGAGGCATTACTTAAGATTTAAAGAGCTTAAAGTTTAGTAGTTATACTATAGTATAGCATGAGTTTACTTATAATAAGTAAGTAGTAAATAGCTTAGTTTACTACCTTTATATGCTTTAGTCCTAGATTTATAAGGTATTATAATAACTTTACTACCGCAAAAGCAATATTAGGTCTAATTATAATCGCAGTATATAGGATTAATCCGATCTTTTCCTAGTAAACCTTTATTACTTACTTCTTAGCTTTACCCTTAAACTTATAATACTTTACTACTAGGATTAGTATAGTAAGGAAAGTGCCTTTTCCTACTTGCCTAAATTTTTCCCTAATCTTATTAATATATGCCTTATAACTAAGATATACCCTTTGTTATTCTTAGTCTCTAATAATCTAGATCCCTAGGAAAAATCCTACTTTACCTTTCTTATCTAATTTATATGCCTCCTTTAGGCCCTTAGAAATACGATTAGTAATGCCTTTATTATCCTTATAAAACGCTATAAGAATATTATTTATAAAGAATATAAGGAAAATAGTCTAATCTTTTATATAGAATAAGTAGGGCTTTTCTTTACTTAATTTAAGCCTAAGCTTTATAAGAGATTTGCTTAATTCCTTAAACTATAGTTATAGAGAGTCCCTTAATCTATAAAGGGCCTTAAGTAATTCTATATATTCTCTAAGGATTATAAAACCTTTAGGAAGTTTATAAGTTATAGGTATTCTATTCTTTTCGCGTTTTACGTAGAGGAAGGTATTCTTAATATTATACTACCTAGTCTCTAGATTAAACCTAGTAACTAGAGCTATAAATACATAGAACACGTAAGCGGCAAGCGTTATAGCATAGGTTTGTTTAATTATAGAGATATCTTAGAGGTCTTTGCGCACGTATAATTACGCTTTATAACGGATTAACATCCCCTTCTTATTAAACTTGTAAGAAAACACCTATTTTAATAGCAATAGCTTTAATTATGCCATAGAACGCTTTATTTACCACTATGTTCCTTATTCCTTTAGCTTATTAATCTCTTTATTTATTGCTTTTAACTATTTCTCTCTAAATAGATAATCCTTTGCCTTTTTCCATAACTTTAGAGGTTTAGCAAGATTAGATTAATAAACAGTCCTTGCCTTTCTCTTTAGGTTAAGGTATAATCTATTTTCTTTATTATAATACGCGTTAATTACTAAAAAAACCGTTTTATAGCTCTTAAAATCCTAATCTCCTAGAAAGAGCTTATAAGGATCTCCTTCCTTAGTCTTCCTAAATTTAGTAAAGAGATTCTTTAAGTCCTAGAGGCTATTAATAAGAGCTTTATTAGGTCCTTTTTTCTTTCTCCTTATTAGTTAAGCATAAGAAAGAATATTACCTTAAGCTCTCTTTATTTATAACCTTAAGCTTATTTACATACTTTCTTATATTATTATTCTAAGACTCTCTGCGATTTCTAACTATATAGCTAGTAATCCCCTTAAGCCTTCTACATAGGTAGCTAGTCTAGTATCTGCTCCTATAGGTTTATCTTATTACTAGTTTTTCTCTGCTTCTTTTTCTAGCCTAGGCGGTTTATTGCCTATTAAGTCATTAATAACTTAGTCCTTAGCATTATATGCTTAGTGTTCTAGAACCTTATAAGGATATTAGCTCTCCTAAGCCCTTATAGTAATATCCTACTTACTACTTATTAAATCTATTATTATATCACTCTCTTAAGCATATAAATCTAAAGCGTTTTACTTCTTCTTACTTTACTAAGCTTCTAGATTAAGAGTCTCTTACTCTCTAATTATTAAATCTAGTAATAGCTAAGGTATTTAAAGTCTAATTTACTTATTAAGGTATATAGCTTCTCTTTCCTTTTATTAAGAAGTCTATAGAGCTTTCACCCCTAAGTTTAAACTCTTAGTCTAATCTTATTATAGTTTAATTAAAGTTAGCATAAGGAAAAGATTTAATTCTTTATCTAATTTAGTGTTAATTTTAAGGGATTAGAAATGTGCCTTAAGCTTGTTAATTAATAGCTTTATTACGCTCTCCTTTATTAGATTATAAAAAATTAACTTATTAAATATAACGTTCCTTATTATTATAACTTTTCCTAGTCTTAGAATCTAGATATAATATATATTAGAGGCAGAGTACTTAATAAGATATCTAATATAACCCCTAGGATTAGTCTTATAAAACTATCTATATTTATTAGCCTTGCAATCCCTTTAAAGAGGATAAGCATAGTAGCTATATGCGTGTAATCTACTCTAATCTAGCCTTAAGTTAGCTATAGGCTCTTTAATTAGAAGTTAAGCATTATCTTAGAACTAGATTTCTAGGGTTTCTAATAGTGTTTTTTACCTAGATTATTAAATAGGACTTATATTATATAGGTACGCTACTACTTATATGCTCTCTAACCATAAGTTTAGTAAAAGCTATGTGCCTATAAGCATTACATTTAATTATAATATAATTATTTACCTTACCCTCTCTGTAACTCTATTAGGTTTATAAGTGTATAGAGGCGTAAGCTTAAGATTAATACCTTATAAGCATGCCTATGTCTAAAAGATTATATTACTAAATTAACTAATAATAGCTCCTTTATAATCTTACCTAATCTTTATAATTAATAATCTAAATTACCTTATAATCCATTGTTTAATATAGATTAACACATTAAATACTATTACCTATAATTTATTAGGTAATACATAAACATATATTATGCCTAAGAACTTATCTTTTATAACTATTAGCTAGTTTATACTATTATAACTAGGCTTATAGTCTTAAAGATCCTAATAGATTCTCTAAAATAGCCTTAGTAATATATATTCTAGTAGTCTTCTTAAAATAACTTAGTAAGCATAAACTAGAGAACATATCTTATAGTCTCTTTGCTTAGTTTTATATAATTACACTCCCCTTATATAAGTGTAACTCTTAGCTAGAGTATCCTTACTAAGGTACCTAGAATATAAATACTAAAGTTCTTTAAGGTTTACATATATAGGGCGTGGATCTTTACTTAGTTAACTACATTATAAGCGTAGCGTATTATTATATGCTTTTAAATTAATTATTAAGAATATTACTAGTAGTATAAATAAATTTACTACTTAGTTAGGACTCTTATAAGAGAAAAGAGGCTTATATTAAAGGAATATAATATTATACTTTCTCTAAAGCTTTACTAATAATAAGCTCTTATAAAAGGGTCTAATATATAAAGAGTAGTTTGCTTTATAATACTAAATGCCTTTCTTTTAAAGAAGGCTCTCTAATATAATATTTATATAAAACCTAGGAATAAGTGTAATATTCTATAAAGTAAGGCTTTCTATAAGGTTTCCCTTTAGCCTATTAAAAATGTTCTTAATTACATAAGTACCTCTTCTAGTAATCTAGAATAAGGTTATTCTTACTTTAAGGTAATTATTAAATATTTCCTTAAAGGTTCCTAGTTTAAAGTAACTAATATTATTTATAATATATAAAGCACTATAGTTATTAAAAAGAGTGCTCTTAGAGAGTATATATTTTATATTCTTAAGTATTATATAGCTTCCCTAAGCTAGAGAAATACTCTTAAGAATCTTTAGGTTAATAATTACTACTATAATAGCACTAGGTAACTTTTCTCCTTTATAATCCTTAATACCTTTTACTATTTATCTATCCTTTATAACCTTAGAGTGTAAATTCTTTTATTTAGTGCTTTTATAGCATTCCTTAACCTTTTTATAGTTAACCTTTATAGAGGGCTTAAATCCTAGAACCTTTTTACTAATTACTATATAGTATAAGCTATAGTATACTTAGGGAGACTAAAAGTATATAATTAGTGCCTTTCCTATATAGTAAGGGCACTTCTTTAGGCTATTATTCTTTTAGCCTTATAGTTTCTCTTTTTCTTAGTCTAAGTAATCCCTAAGAGTTATTATATAGCTTCCTTTTCTAAAGGTAAAGCTTATAGCTTAAGTTACCCTATAATATCTAGTGTACTTAGAGGTAATGCCTTAAAGGGTTACTTCTTTAGGAAGAGAATTAGAAGTCTATACTAGTTATATAATCTTAGTTTTTGCTTATTTAAGGTTAAAGCGCACACTAATAGCTATAATAAAGTTATAAATTATATTAAAACCCTAAACCTTATTAATCTTATATATTAATACTTTCTAGTATAGCTTCCCTTACTACTTAATCTAATACTTAAATTAAATATTAGTGTATTTAGTATTATTAAGGTAAGCTATATACTTAGCTAATATCTTTAATTTAATAATCACTTACCTAGGAGAAAACCTCTTTTTAAGCTTAATAGAGATTTAGTAAAGAGTAAGCTTTTTATTATTTATATTACTTTCTTTAATCTTATTAATTACTATAGTATAAGCATTAGGATTAATAGTGCTTATAATCTAAGTTTTAATAGTCCTTTCTTAGGACTTTATTACTTTATATACTTAGTACTTAGATATAAACTTATAAGATAAGAAGGAAAGAGCCTCTTAAAAGGTAAGCTTTATAGTATTACTTCCTTAGTTCTTTATAATAAGAGCTTTATATAACTCTAGCATAATAGTAAAGGGCTCTTCTAGATAGTTAGAGTTAAGCTCTAGGAGCTAGGGATTAACCCTTTCCTAGATCTCTTAGCTTTAGGTAGCTTACTTTAATGCTTTATATTACTTTTCCTATTTATTAAATAAGACTAGCTTAATATTAGTCTTAAGACTTAGGTAGTAAGAGGTTATTATATCTATTATAAGCGTTATTAGTAAGTAAGGTGTAGTGCACACACATATCTTATATATAGGGGACTTAGTAGAAGTTATAGGTATATACCTTCTAGGCTTATAACTATTATACATTAGGCACGTGACTTAAAAAGATCTCCCTTAGTAGGATAAAGAAGGTTAGAAAAGGATTAGATTAAAGCTATCTTCTATTATATAAATAGAAGGATAAAAGCTTCTCTTTTATAGAGAAAGCTATTATATTATAGATTATATGCTTTTATTATAAATTATCGCGTTTAGCAACGTGCATCTTCAGCTCCCCCGATACGGTTGTAGGTGCAGATTTATTCGTCATAGACGCTGTATCCGCCATCGGGCAACAGATACATCCCCCCCCCCTTGACGAGACCTGTGGATCCGACTCCAATTACCCCTACAGGACTGTACGCAACGCCCCTAGGCGGCTAGAACCGCGGGAAGCCAGTGCGGATGGATTAGCAGGAGGACGGCAGCAGAAGGGGTAGCCATAGATAGTTATACTGGAGTTGTTCTGCGAAGACCTACCGTTGTGCCAAGTAGGAAAGCCGCCTCCAGAATTAGGCTCGACAGCTCTTTCACGCGGGGACTTGCAAGAAGCGCTGGTGAGAGCGACCAATGTCGCTGGGCGAAAAATACAATTATTATTATTCGCTACTTCTACACTAGGGAACAGGAGAAGACAACTCTTAGTGGCGCTCACTCGCGCTTTGTCCCGGTGATGGCAAACTTCCTCCCAACACCCACTACCCACAACGTCCGCAAAAGCATCCACGCGGTCGGAACCCAAACATTGACCATGGCGTATATGTGCCTATGTGGTCCAGGAAGTACCGCCGCCACGCCTGTGACAGCCAACGTCCCACCCGCGTGGAAAATGTCAAACGCTACAAACGCAAGCAAAACCGTCTTTATCACCTGCTCCGCGTCACGGATGTCTCGCAGTTTGTACCGAGCCACGTACAGGAGCATCGGCTCAATGACGCCACTGAAGGCAAGAGCGGCGATGTATGCGTACCAGAGGCCGCGGAGTTGCGGAGTGTTCCAGGCCGATTCAGCGTCGCATGGCTTGTGCATAGGAGAGGGCGACCAGAAAGGCCCTGCACTATCAGACGGGGCGAGGGAGTGAAAGTGGTTAGATGGTGATGTTGGGACCAAAAAAAGGGACGCGAGGATCAAACTTGGCTGTGGAAGAGTCAATAAGATGCCCAGTGAGCTAAGAGTCTGTTAGAATATGTACCTCGAGAACCATGAAGAGAATCTGATAGTGCCATGGGAAGACCTCGGAAATTCGCGTCATGATGCGATCCCTTTCAGCCACGTCAATAACCAGCTGTATGTCGATTATGAGGTAGAAAGAGATACGAAAATGCTAACGAGAGGTCGAGTTTTGCTACTGTTAGATTGTTTAAATAGCGAATCTAGGCGGTGTGATTGTGCAAACTCTGCTCTCCGCTATCACCCCAAACTAGGCCCTTTTTTCATTTGTCTCGTGACGATCCTAGGTATAGTACACGTAATGCGGCCCCATACGTTGTTGTAACTCGATATGGCTAGCGTTGCTTGGAGAAGAGCGGAACGAAGTGATTTGCAGCGCCAGGTCTCCTTGAATATCATTGTGTTGAGTGTTCAATTTCCTAAATTCATGCCTAGACATGTCTTTTGCGGCGTTGTGATAATCTCTTCAAAATTTAGCATGACCAAGACACCGTTACTGTATGCAGGTTGCCGTTGAGGGTCTCATTCGAGCTCGTGCTTTTGAGGGAGAAGTGGGAAAGCTCTAGCGAGCAATTACGCTCCTAGTTGCCACTCCGCTAATGTTCTCGCAAAAGTGCGATGGCGAAGCTTATTAGACTAGGAATCTAGAAGCAGAAAACAACCGGGTTTATTCTGTTCTAACCCTACTAATTCTATTATCTCTTAACCTAGAAATGTTGCATACCGAGCAAATTCTTTGTCCTGACTTATCATATCAAACTCTTCTGGGAATAATCCCAACTGTAAATCGACGCCACCGTCATCACGCATTGGCAAGATAATGCACATTCTAAATGCCGTGTTAAATCCGCCTAGCAAAGGGCGAATCACGTCAGGCACGCCTGCCTCGTTGGCAAAGAGGTTATCACCAAAAGCAACTGCAGACGCAGGGAGCAGCATCATATTCGTAATCATCAAATCAAGGCCATATAATCTCATGAATGCATACCTGAGCTGAGTGTAATCCTCGACACGCTCTAGTAGGGCATAAGAGTCATGCACAACTTGGGATGTCACGCGCGGCGCTGCTTGACGGATGAGCAGCGCAATGCGGCCGATGGTTGTCGAATCAGAGCACAAAGTGTCTATAGAAATAGAGAGCCGATTGACAACCAGCATAGTGCCCATATATGAGTCAGGAACGCCCGAGAAAAAAGGTCGGCCATCAATGGGGAGCTCGAGAATGGATTCGTCGGTAGAGGCGTTGACTTGCTCACCACGGATTTCCGTTGCCGCTCGATAACGCGCTCGGATGGCGGCACGCCAGAAAAGAGCTTGTAGAATGTCGCTAGCCGAAGATACAAGGCCTTTGGACTCGGGATCCAATGCAACCTCGGCGGTCAACCTTTGCAACTTCGCTGCGGAAATATGAAATGTGCGAGTTTGCAAGTTTCGCTTTGGTGCGGCTGGAGGCTGCGTAGGAGAGACAAATTTGTCTGTAGGCCTTTGTGCACAAGACCACTGGGCGCTTCGAAACCAAGATATCCCCAGGTTTCCGGATCAATCTCCTCGGCAGGTTGGGCATACCCTTCTGTCTCCCATTGTGCATGAACCAAGTTGCGGTCCATACTATCTGGATGCAGCCAGCTACAGTCAGCAGACTTGTCGCCTTGCACGAAACGGCAGCATTCCGCCCACGCGCGAAGTGCAGTTACAATGCCGGCACCGTCGAATGCAGAATGGTGCAAACCCGTCACAAGCAGGACGCCGCCTCGGATGAAGTTGACTTGGGCGCGGAAGATGTCGGCGGGTCGCTCGGGGAACCAAGGCGCATCGAGAACGAGCTCGTCGTCAAACAAAGGCACGAAACTTTTGGCCCGTAGTTCGTCGAAGGAAGGCAGCTGCTCCGTCAAGTCTTTGCTCACAATCTGGCGAGGACGCTCTGGATGCGTTGCTGCGCGACTGAGGCCTTTTGACGTATGTTTATCATGAGATGGTATGGAGATCATTTGAACACCCTTCTTACCCGAATTTGGTTGTCCACGAAACTCGCTGACTTTACCATCCACCGCCGGAATCAGAGAAGTTAAGCGTTCAAATCCGCGGCTCAGTACCTCCAAGACCTGGTTCCGCGTGGTGTTATGTTTTGTCGGCAAATAAATCGCCATCTTCACATAGATCTTAGGACTTAATAAATCGAACCCGCTTGATTTCAGCGAGAAACCCTTCTTATACCTAGCAAGAAGATACTTCATCTGTTCTAGAGTTTCAGCAGAATTATTTTCCGCGCCACCTTGACCGTCGCCTAATGTTAAGCTCGATGTCATACGGACAATGGCAGCAGCAAATTTGGCAATTGTTGGGTTCGCGTAGAGGTGGCGCGGAGATAGTTGCTCGCCCGAGAGACCTATCGCAGCGCGAACGGTTCGAACTGCTCGTACCGCGAGGAGAGAATCGAGACCGGCTTCAAACAGATCGGTAGAGTCTCCAATGTCTTTCACTTTTGGCGTGAGCGAGTGTATGATATGTGCCACTGCATTGCTGACGGATTCACTTGATGTTAGATCAATTTCAGCTGCCGAAATCTGGACATCCACCCCAGAGAGCCGCGAGTGATAGAACTCAGAGATGTATTCTTCATATAGCTTGACTGTCGCGGCGCGCTTAACAGTGCCTTTATCCGTTCGTACGAACGGCTTGTCTGGCTGCGAAAACATGATGGAGTCTCGATGTAGCTGATCCTTATGCAGAGAAGATGCATTTGCGCGTTGTACCGCTAGCCAAATACTCTCAAACAGTGCGTCATTGCCTATAGCGGGATTGTTCAACTCAATAAGCAGCGCGGCCTGTGAGTGACCCGTACCGACAATTAAACAGCCTTTAACTGCGATGTGGGTCGTGATAATGGCTTCCATGTCCAATGGCTGGATTTTATACCCGTTGGATAAAACAATGATATCATCATTGCGGCCGTGGTAGGCGTAGAGGTTACGGTTGGTGGGATGTCGGACGTACAAGTCCTTAAGGTTAATCGAGTTTTCGTGAACAGCGGTGTGGAAGATGCCCTGGAATAGCTCCCAGTGTTCGTTCCGATGTATCCAGTGCTCGTACACGCCAGGCTCGACTTCCTTGAACTCGAAGCCAGAGTATGGGTGAAAAGCAAACCAGTGCCAATCTTCGCGTGGAACCCACAGGTTGCCAATGAACAACCCTTCAGTTGTGCCAGTTAAATTGAGCACGCGCACCACCTTGTTGACCTTGTTTGCAACAACTTTGGTCACGGGACCTGTACAGATGGCTGGTTAGCTTTCTCCCCGGCCACTGACGTGTTCATACGTACCACCTGAAGCACATATAAATTTTGATGGCCTGAACTTTTCCAGGACATCTAGTGCATCGCCTAGCTCATCTACAAGAGAGGGCACAATGCTCCATACATCGATCTTGCCATGCTCTGCAAGACTATCCAGCAGCGAGATGTTAGGTAAAACGCCTGGTGGACCTAATATGCAGTGCATACCAAACAATGCTGGTACTATAATATTCATAATGATGCCAGCACCCTACATTCGATTAGCAGTCAAGTCGTGTCCAAATTGACTAAGGGGAGAACGAGCTCACATGACTCATGGGAAATGCAGAGTATATTCTGTCACCTTCATTCCAATCCTCTGTCCACGGTAATAAACCACCGTCCCCCTCTGTTGGTGGAAGCAGCCTCACCGCATCCATTGTCCCAATCAAAGCGTGAGGCCAACTAATTGGTTTCGGAAGTCCTGTCGTACCCGAAGTATGCAGCAAGCAAAATACTTCTCGCGAATCTTTCTCCCACGTTGGGTCATATGTGTAATTCTTTGTGCCTTGCGCATCTAGCAGTTCGTTGAGCTCGGGCATGTTAAGTACACGCATAGGTCGGTGTTGAATAAACTCTTGTTCGCATGGCTTTTCTACAGGTTGGACCCAGATTTGGCAGTTGGAGGCTTCGAGTAACGCGAGGGCACCTTCTGTGCTGTTTTTGGGAGAAAGGAAAAGGGGCTATTTTTGCATCATATTAGCACGAAGACAGACATTCTAAGAAGGATTCTATACGTACCTGATATCCAGCCTTTACTGAAGCATGAGTCAATATGACGTGTCGCAGATCCTCTATGCGACTCTCAAATTAATACTTTCGCACCGCGTTTTATATATCACGGCATATATGAAACTTACGAGGTCCAATGTACCCCAGAACCTCCTGCTTTGCGGATTTACCCACTTGATTGACCAACCACCACGCCAACTTGTTCACGGCATCGATGAATACACGCGCCGAAATCTCGCGGAAGCCATCTGAGATATCTGTTGACTTGGCTATTGAGTAAATGATGCGGTGCGGGTCCGAGGTCGCCAATTCATCTAAGATCTTAGGTAGGAATCGCTTCCCACAGTTTGTCGGGATAGGTGCCATGCTGCGAAAGTGCCTTCACTAATTAGTTGCCAAAGGATTCTTTAGATTATTGAATAATAGTGTAAGTATTTTCCGAGGCTAATAAGGATATAACGTTAATGTAAGCAAATAAGGGTTGCCAAGATGTAATTGGGAGAAGTTGAGGTAGAACGAGTGATCAGGTTATCTTGGAAAAGGCAGAGCTCTTTTAACTTAACGGCAATTATTAGTTAAGAACAATGAATCGGAGTTGCCACGCTCTTTAAGCTAGCCGTTATCTGCGTCCGATTTTTGCCTTCCCGACTCCCAAAGTCCCCATCAGAGACTCGCCTCGCCTAAAGAATGCACGTCAGCATTGTCAAGTTCATCGCCTCGATTACCGTGGGTTATTACCTAAAGTAAGACCGATTCTATTAGTAATTGAAAAAAAAAGGCTGCATTTCCCTAATCTTGTCTTTGCTGCGCGGCCTTACAGGCAAACCAATAGCCATTCCCAAAATGGCAAGTCGGGCCGAACTTAATTCAGCGTGAGGTGAGACCACGCGGCAGCTGGCAGAATGTAGTAAGCGAGATCTTATTGCGTCCAAGCATCTGACTCAATGCTGCTAACCGGAAGAATCATACCGTTGCTCACGATTCGCATGGAGACTGCGGATTATATCAAGATGGCTAGACGTGTGGCGTCAAAAAAGAAGCTCCATCACAGACAGCAGTGCAGGGTCTCGCATTGCCCCGGCCTATGCCAAATCAATTCCTCCGGCGCTACGGGGAATAATCCAGAATTGAGTCACCGCCTTAGTCCCACGCAACTTGCAGTAGCCTAATTTATCGCCACTATTTTCTGACAAAGGGGATCTTTTTCAAAGGATATGCTAAGCTGGGTCCACAAGGCTGGCGTCTTGCAGAATTGCACGGGGTTGCCATTGAGCTATTGATTGCATCTTAGTACGCCCGATACATTAGAGTCTAGGGAAAGTGAGTAAACTCGTTCTTGTCCGAAGAATAGTCAAACTTCCGAAGCACTTGCACTAGTCATTACAGTTATTTCCGCCGAGGTGGCTAGGCTACTAGGGTTTGCAATTACGCGGGGGAGTGGCCACTGAGGATAAGTAAGACTTCACTGCTAAAGTATTGGTGGAAGAAAGTTCTAGTACGTACTCCTAGTCTATAGCAATCTTCTTGTACACCACTTTTCAATTAGAACCACGAACCTCGAACGGTATCCGTGAGTGGTAATGCTACCCTTGAAGCCCGGTCTTAGGTCTGAAAGAAGATCAGGCTTACAGATCTCGCTGCCTAGATAAAACGATCTCTTATCCCCTCCTACAATAGCTGCACCTTATTCCCATCACTCTCTAACACTATTTCTCTTTCGTTTTTGCAAGCACCTGATTCATCCAATAACTTCACATGGCCAACGTCAAGATGACAGAATTTTCGAACCTGCCTCCTGCAATCCACATTCATGTTGCTAAGGATGTTATCCCTGGCTACGATGCCGAAAAGCTAAACCAAGCTGTTGACCGTACGGTCCAAATTGCAGCCAGGGCCTCGGAAGTATCTCAGCAGATTCTGGAGATCATTTTGCAATATTCACTCAATAAATTTAGTCACTCTGCTGACAAGCTGGCACTCGGAGTGTCTCTTTTCCTTTCTGTTATTAATGGATTCGTGGTGGAGGAAAAGCGAATCAGGATGGTCTTACCTGGTTTCCCATTCAAATCAGCCAACAAAGTCTACAAGGTCCTGGGTTTCTTGCCTGACAAAGCCGAAGAGTTGGCTTTGGAGCGCTTGAATACCATGTGCGAGAGAATTGCGGAGATATATGCGCCAGGGGCGACTTTGACTATTGTTTCGGATGGTCTCGTATATAATGGTAAGCCCCTACTGTGAGACTCGGATTATTGGGATGTAAGAGCTAAACAAGACGCAGATCTATTGTGTATTCCCGATAAAGATGTCTGGGCTTATGGCCAAGTTATCCGAGCCATGGCGGTTGAGAAGGGCTTCACACATGTCGAGTTCTCACGCATCCGCGACCTCGTTAGTTTTCCGCTGCCACAGCAACTCGAAGAAATCACATACGTCGCCAACGCAACCAACTTTCGCTGCTACATGCTTAACAAGCACGGGAAGCCAAATCTGGACATTGATGCTGAGATTGCTAATAACATGGATACGCTTATGACCTATCGTGGTTATTCGCGATTTCTTCATTCTGATTTACAGCACGTATTTCACTCAAAGAAGAGCTTAGGTGCTAATGAATATCGAAGAAATGTTAAATTTCTAGCTAAAGAAATGTTACGTCGCGGATATGTAAGTGTATATATATATTTCTTTTTCTATTCATAAGATATTAATGATTAATATTCTTAGGCATTTGCGGAAGCAATTGAGAAAACGTACTCCGACTGCCTTCGTCTCTCCATTCATGAATCAACTGGCGCAAACAAGGTCTCTATAAGCCTACTCAATACAAAGTCAGGCTACACTACACCTTGGCACTGCTCAGTTGCGTTATTGGAAACCGGTGAATGGCTTAGTGCACCAATGGGTGAATTTTTAGATGATGAAACTCTTGAAGTAGTTAAGGAAAATGAGAGGCCATCGTACTTTAGATCAAAGCTGCTTAATGCAAATAGTCAAGCCTAGAGCTAGTATTAGCTAGTCACAGTCATTATTGTAAGTTATGAGAAATACTATATTAAGTTTTTACTGTTAGAACAAGCATGGAATTAATCGCGCTTCGTAGCCGCAAATGTCTACAATGAGTCTTAGCTAAGAAGAAAATTCCGAAAATTATCTAGTACATGGTCGCGGACGACGTTTTTGAAATTACCTGAACCCACTATAGCAAAAGGTCAGCCCGCTTAACCCGCAATCTAGCTGTCACGACTTCGTTGTAGGGATGGTAAAAAGAGTGAAGGCTAAGATTCGCAGTACTACTAGAAAGATACTAGCTAGGGGTAGGTACGTAAAGGTCTTAAACTCTAACCTAATACATATAATATAAGTAGTCTTTGCTAAGTACCTTGCCTTATAAACACGTGGCTATTTTCTAGCTAGCTAGCCTCTTTATTATCTAAATAGCCTAAAGTTTCTCTAAAGCTTTATCGTTATAAACTTCTTATCTCTAACCTCTGCAGTCCTAACACTAGCCTTATGAATCATGATAAGGCAGGGCTTGGTGTCACGTGACCCATACGCGATAGTTTCCTTTCTCCTTAATTTGTGTTTGACCTCTCTTTTCCTTTCTTTCTTTAGTAGCTTAAGATAGATAATTCGTAACAATACTATTCTTTAGGCTTATAATAAAACAACCCTAATATTAGGGAACCTGTGATACTAACATTTACATCTTTTGCAGACGTGACTTGTCATTATTAAAGGAGGTTATTTGTGTTTAAGAGAGAGATTATAAACCATGATTAAGAAACCGCAATGAAGTTCTTTGAGAGATACGTACACTACCTATCTTAAATTAGCAAATATATTAAGTTAATTCAATGTGCGTTTAACTCTAGTATTTTACTCTGTATACGCTCTTATCTAATTTTAGTAATTAACTGTAATTTAAAGTATACTAGTTTCTTTCTATATAGGGTTTCCTTCTTGTTCTATAAGTAATGCCGCGGTCTTGTAAGACTATTCTTCACTGAACTAATCTGCTAAGTTTGTCCACCTGGCTCTCAACTCTTAATAAAATTGAGATCAAGCCCTCCCGACTCTGGACTCGACTTTTGGTAATTACAATTAAATCCTTCAGACACCTTAATCTGTGCTGAAATAAAGCCCTAAGTAGCAAGATTCTTTCAGTCAGGTCTTCGATCAAACAAGTGTCAATGATCAGCCTGGGTGGCTTGTTAAAGCCAAGGTTAATAAAGTCTATCGATCGTGCATCGCCCTCACACCCGCCCAGACCACCATTTAAGGCTTTATAAATCATGTTTGTGAAAACGACCCCAAGCGCTCTTAATAGCATAACTAGCACAAGCACTAATTCGGAGTTCATCTCGCAACGAGAGCAAGACAAAGTTTGACGTAGTCTTGAGACATCGCTTGTTTCAAGCCATTCAGCTATAGTTAATGTCGCGCCTTTATTGCCTTGAGTTTCTGATTGCTCCAGGTACTGAGTAATCACATCAAAACATCGGCATCTAGAGCATGCCAAGTCTTGACAGCGGTCATCTGTCTGTTCATTGGGTGACTGAGACCGTTGAGATGCTTCTCCCGGTGGCGTGGTCGCTTGTTTTCCAGGTGCTAACAAAGTCGCGGTCATGATTGTTGTTGTATCTAGCCAAGCTTTTAACATGTTAGTGCTTGCAGAAGGTGACAATCTTACATCTATTGTTAGAAGGAGATTATAGGAAAGAAGTATAGTTCTAATGTCACATAATTAAATTGAGGCCGGTCTTGATTAAGAAGGATTAGTAGCAAGGGAACTATGTAGAGAGTCGTAACGCAGAGAAATATTGGCTTACTTTGATGATAAGGTTCTTGGACATCAGATAAAAAGTCGCCAGGAAAGGTCCATGTATCTTCCTTTACTTGATTGGAAGCATCTACACCATCATGCTGCTCATGAGGTAGGAATGATAAGGTATTGGAATAGTTGAGTGACGAATCAAAGGCAGGTTGGTTCCATTGAAATTGGGACAAGTCTTTATGCGAAATAGTACTGCTGCCAGAACTATATGCGACGTCTGTTTCAACCACCGTTTTTGCTGTAGATGTGGATGTCGATTCAGTGTTGCATTGAAATGACATGTCTTCACCGCAGTTTGGGACTCCTCGGCCCGCGCTGAAATCGGCAACAAACCGTGGATTGCTCGTTCGGAAAGCTCTCGGAGAATATCTACAGGAGCTTTTGCTGTCCCGACACCGGTCGCAGCCACGGACTTCCCCACTGCATTTGAGCTATCAAATTTGACAAGTTAACAAGCAAAAAATGCATAGTAAATTAAAAAAGTATCGGTGCAATTGCTAAGAGTAGCTAGCACGAAAATAGCAATGGATCTAGTCCGGAACATGATCATGAAGCAGCTTCAGGGGCTGAAAAAAATTAACTTACCTTGCGCGACCTACAGCGTTGACAGGCTCTATGAAGCTCAGATTTTCTTTGCTGGCCGCATTGTACATTATCGGTATCGTATCCTGCCGTTTCGGGCCGGTAAATAGCTTCCCGTTTAGGACCAGCATAGGAGAGCGTGCCAAACATTGCGCCGCTTTTTCTTGCTTGAGCTAGCGTTAGCAGTTCATTCTGCGTAGTTTACTTTATAATCAGACAAGTTATGGCTGTATAATTTGGTGGTCTGAATGTGCGCAACCCTTTATTGCAAGTTACGGCGTCGATGTCGTCGTCTAATTTGTATTCGGTGTGACATCTTGAGCTACAGGACGAACAGCTCCGAATTTTCGTAGAAACAACAAGGGGCTTTGGTACTTCTGACTTGTTCCTTGCCTTGTAAGCATTAGTTCAGAGCCTTGGCCTGTCAATAGTGTGCAGGGTGTGCGTAAGGAAACCAGGCTCGCGGCGTTAGAAGCTCGAACCATTTAATGCAAATAAGACTGGTGGGGTTTATTAGGTACAATGTCTCCTAAAATCTTACAAGTTTGCACATGTGTGTTCTGGCCCGGCTGCCCCGCGCTGGTATTTTAGAAGTCAGCTACGGGCGCCGAGCCTGGATGACCCCGTAAGCATGCAAAATCAGCAAGCAGGCTACAGAGATTATGTCGTGGACATTGGTTCGTAAAGGATAAGTGGATGCCTAGGATCTGTAATACTATACTCATATTGTAGGAAAAAGTTATAGGGAAGCTACTGGGTAATAGCTTCGATTATATTGAAGAGCTATTCTATCTCTGTGGCACCCTAGCGGAAGGCTTTTATTGACAAGATGCCAAGTTAAGATACAAGTGTTTAGTCAGAATTGTTAAGCATTATATGCTCGTTTATCGCAGCTACCATGAGCGGTGCGCACTCCGTTTTTGGCCTAGTTGGCCTAGCTGTTGTCAAGAATCATAGTGCATATACACCGAACAAATAATAATTTATCGCATTGCGCAATCTACTACAAGGCTAGCGCAATTGTAACCTATAATGAATCATCATAGAATAAGGGAGGGAGAAGGCGGCATACGGAAATATTGGTGGAAAAATGGTGGCAAAAAGGTCCCGTGTTTGATAGGCCTTGCCCTAGCATTAGCATGTTCAAGTAAGCGCTTGTGAGGACAAAGGATAGCTAGGCAAGAGGTATAGGGGCACTCATATATTTACTAAAGCTTAGCTAGGTCTACTAGGAACAAGACAAAGCGTCTAGCAGGCAAAAAACGGAACATCACGTCGTCATGTGAGGTTCTGGCCACAGCCCGCCTATTTTCGCTTGTGCGGATGCCGACTGGTCGCTGTGGTCTCCTTACGCCTGCCCATATGATTTCTCTATCAAGCCTGACTAGCTACGTCGTACAATCTCACCCATTTTCTAACGTCCCGGCCCCGTATTATGCCACTCCAAGGAACCCTGCCCTTACTAACATAGCAGCAGGCTCATAGGCGCTCGAACTGTCAAGTCGCTCGCAGCCCTCTTAACCCGAGCCGTAAAGGGTGATGGCCAAGTGAAAGACTGCCCCAGCAAGCAAAAGGATACGATTCAGCCAAATAGACCTACAGAATTGCTGATATGCTGCTAGCTTCAGGGGAAGGTCACGCCCTTGCACTTAATGGTTTGTATGAATAGTTGGAACAAGATATTTCTTGCGGTGGTTGAGGTGGTTCTACGTTCCCTATTCTACATTTCCAGTGCAGCCAGCAGAGCCTGTTATCCGAACGGGGTGCTGCATTAGTAGAGGTCTCACTTGCTTCCATTGGTAACTAGATAGTTCGACCTTCCGACTAAGCTAATGAAGGTTTAAGCCGCACCGGTTTTCGCACTATTTTGCGGATAATCCGTACTAGTCGCCAACTGTCTCAAGCTATGCAAAGCCGCAATTGCCTCGCTGCACGACTCGGCAGCATCCGCCACATCGGTGCCGAGTGGCACACGCAAAACGGTCCCAAACCCTTTGTCGTTTAGACCCAACTTCGCAGCTATGCCTGATCCCTCAATTACTTCGACAATCCTCTGCGCTGCTAATGCTGGGTCGCCTGGCTGCTTACCATGCAGCCCATGGAGAAACGCTACCGTTTTGTCGACGGGTCCTCCAACGTACGCAGAATCGAGACCGGCGCTCGGCTCGGTCGTGTGTTTCAGAAAGCTTGTGCGAAAGATGCCGAGATCAATGAGGATGGTGCGCACGCCGTAGGGTCCGACTTCAGTGGCGAGTACTTCTGATAAGCCTTCGAGCGCACGTTTCGAGGCTGTGTACGCAGAGCATCCTGGATAGGGCGCAAAAGTAACGATGCTGCCGACGTTGACAATAGCTGCGCCGCCTTGACCTTGCAGGGAGCGGAAATGGGGCAGCGCGCCTCTGATGGTTCGGTATGGGCCAAATATGTTGGTGTTGAGTTGTGCAGCGAATTCGCCTTCTCTATAATCACGTTGCATTAGTCAAAGAGCACAAGGCCTTGTATCAATTCAACTCACCCAGTATCTTCGAAGCTCCCTAAAAGTCCATAACCCGCGTTATTCACGAGCACATTCACGCCATGCTCCTTTACTGCCTGGGCAACAGTTTCAGTTGCACTGGACTGATCAACGTCAAGCTGTATCCACTTTCCGCCCAGCTGCTCTAGTTGAGGGTGCGCCGCTGCAGCCTTGACGGGATCTCTAGCCGTTGCCACCACTTTGTGCCCAGCTTTCAGCCCGGCCAGGGAGATGCCCAGTCCCAGCTCAGAAGATCCACCTGTAATCAACAGGGACAGTGGCGGCGGCATTTTGACAAGATACGAGAGAGGAGTGGAAGGGGTGGAGATGCTCGTTACTACGGACGTAGAAGATGAGGGAATAGATTATTGAAGTAGAGCGGATGTGGCGAAGTTGCGGCTATTTATAATTTTCGCATATTATTTCCACTTCGAGGTTCCATTCTGTAATCATTTGACCATGTTTACAGTCTAGCATTGAGGTTTTATCTTGTCAAAGGTCTCACCAGCCCCGTCCTCACATCACGTATCAAGATATCGGCGCCGACCTATATAATTAGAGAGAGCAGCCATAGCGTTGACAGATTATTCCGGTAGCGGGACCAACCGAGATGGCCCAGGTTCGCTACGGGACTAAATTGTCACCACCGTGGCAGCTCATTTCAGCCTTCCAGCCTTATCATGGACCCGGACATTCTAAGAGGGCCTCACACTGTTAACGTTAGTGCGCCGCGTGGTAGCCTTGGCACGCCGCACGAACCGGAAGATTTCTCCCATCCCATTGTGGAGGCTTGACGGACCATGGATCAGCATGATGACGCTTACTCTCAACACCATCTAGTTGTGACTCTTCACGATTGCTGACAACGATGACCGATGATGACTGGCACAGCCACTTATTCATCGGGATCGCTTAATCAAGCAGGGCGGCCCGGGCTAGAAGCGGCAATAGTTCCCGACAGGTGATAACGAGCCTCCGCTCGCCGAATCCCATCAGGAGTATTGCGCCTGGTTCCATCCTTTAACACTGCAGTTTCTGTGTGTTCAAGTATCACATTTTGAATTAGGAAAAAAAAAAATTTAGTCATCTTATTCACGAAGGAGCTACTGATTGCATCGAACATCGCTGGCTGCTCTCTCAGTCAGTTTCAATACTACAACTACAGCGGCATCCAAGGCAACTATGGGACCGGCCAGCAGTCAAGCCTATACGGTCATGCTCACTGGCAGCACCGGATCTCTGGGACCGTACTTGCTTGACAACTTGGTTCAAAACCAGTGTATCGAGAAGATATTCTGCCTGAATCGTTCAGAAAGTGGTCGCGATAAACAGCACCAAGACAGTGCCAGCCGCGGTCTACCAACGGGATGGGACCAAGACCGCGTTGTATTCCTGCAAGCTGACCTCTCCAAACCGGATTTCGGTTTGGAAGGCAAAGCATATCAAGAGTTGCTCGGGCGCGTCACACACATTATTCGTAGGATCTATGATACCGTTCAATGGAGGCTATCACTAATCGGCACTTATGCACAGATAATCAGTGGTCAGTCAACTTCAACTGGGCCATTTCCTCCTTCGAACCCATGATACGCGGCGTGCGCAATCTGCTCGACTTTTGTCTCGCTGCTAGTCCCACGCGTGTGATAGACTTCCTCTTCGTCTCAACGCTTGGCACCGTCAGCCAAGTCAAGGAACCTGTTCCCGTCCCGGAGCGTGCCAACCATGAGCTGGTCGCTGAGCTCGGTGGTTATGGTGGCTCCAAATTGATTGCTGAGTTAATTATCGACGAACATATTAAACAACATCCGGGGCAGAGGGCGGTGGTGTGTCGCTTGGGTCAGCTTGCTGGACCAGTTTTGCGGCAAAGCGGGATGTGGAATAAGCAGGAATGGATTCCCTCTGTTAGTAACCTTTGCTTCGTTTGTTTATCCTTTTTTTTTTTTTTTCCCTTCCTTTCCCGGACCATATCGCACAGTACATAAAGGATGAACGCGGGGCTTCGGCAGGCTTCGGCACATGTTTGCTAATTCCTGGTCAACTTTCAAGGTCATTGCAAGCTCCAAACAGCTAGGCTTACTCCCCGCAGATTTGGGCATAATGAGCTCGCTTTCATGGATTCCTGTAGACGTTGCGTCTATGGTTATTACCGACATTGCGCTATCAGAAACACCACACGGGCCATCGCCATCCCTTTGTCCGGGGTCGTCCACCGACAGCCACGCCACGTTCTATCACGCATCCAACCCTCACGCAGTCAAATGGAACGAGCTAGTTTTGACTATCGCTGAATATCTCGGTATACGAAAAGAAAGAATCGTGCCATGGAATACTTGGGTAGAGACGCTGCGCCGCTCTGAATCTGATTTGACTCCTGGCTTTGATCAGTCTCGGAACAACGGCACGGTACCGGGGGGGGAAATGGGAATTGTCGGACTGAAACTAGTCGACTTCTACGAATCTCTGCGTGACGATAGTTCGCAAAGCCAGGCTACTACTATCATGCCCACAGTCGAGACAAAACGGTGTGCGAACATTAGCTCCACGCTCGCGTCGCTGAAACCTGTTGGGCCCGCCTGGATGGAACTATGGCTCCGGCAGTGGGCTCTATAGGCGGGCTTGGGCTAAATATTTATTTGGAAGTTACGTTGACACTCCTTCAACGGCGTCTTCGCGGCAAGCATGCGTAGATGGAGTGAATAAAGTGTGATGGTAATTGCATACATCACAGTACATGCAAGTGGTGTATTTATCTCCTTAGAGTCAAGTCAGTAAGGCTACCCTTTCGTACCGAATCATTTTTTTCGCTGGCACGAGTGGGGGGGGGTGACCTTGAGTAACGATTCTTCTGATTAGTCTAACATCCCGGTTGGTACGAAAGTGTAGCCTTACCGGCTCTAAGAAGATCTATATTACTTTTTTTAGCAATTTCGCCGCAATTTCGCCCCTAGTCGACGGCAGGCGTCATTTCACGCTGTAACAAACATTCACTGCTAATTGGATCGCACGGAAGGTCTGCATATGCTAGTAGTCAAGACTTATTTTGCCGTTCTAATACATGCTCCGCGTAATGGGAAAATTGTAGAGTACGTAACCGAGCACCTACCTCAAGTAAGTATGCAGTATTTTGCACGTGATGTAATAAATGAAGGATTTACCTCATATGGTGGAAAAAGTGCCCCCTAGCCTAATAACATTAGGAAATAAAGACAAATTAAATGAATTAATCTATTACATAGATAAAAGGTTACACGCTTTTCTTTCATACAGTAAGCTAGATAATAGAAAGTTATACGCGTCATACATAACGTTACTACGTACATTCCTACGCTTGCTAAATCCGGCCACACGCGCTGTTTGCGTCACCGGGCAACACAGTAAGCGCTACGACAGTGACTGCTCTACATAATCCGCTTTTGAGACGGGCGACTACTACGGAAGCCTCCCTAGCTTCCAGGGTGAACGCGAACGGGGCGTCACGGCCTTTACTCCTTCGGTCGCAAGGGCCTCTCGCTGGCATGGTAAGGCAAGACAAAGCAAAAAAGACGGCCGGTGGAGTTTCAAATGGGTTAATAGGGCTGAGGAAAGGGTCGACCCGCGGCGCTTCGATGCGGCCACCTTGACCTTGCTCCTCCTCCCCCCTGCGTGGACTTTTTAGACATCCGAGGTGTCTCGGATATGGCCTCGTAGTACCAAATTGCGATGTTGTATTGGCAAACTCTGTTACAAGTCTGGGTATGCGCATATTTGCCATGAAAACATTTCCGGAATTGCACGGACGGCGAGGACAAACAGACCAGTCTCTTCCTGACTTCAACTGCTTTTTCATAAACAGGATTGAAACTGTACGTGTCAACTCAGGGGTTGGCCTTCACCGTTTCCTTCTTCGACCCCAGGCAATCCAGTAGTGCCTCTATCCTTACAGCAAATTGTATGTCTCGAAACTAGAAATCGCAAAAGAGAAAAGGCGAGCATTCGCAAGCCATGGCCGGCAACAAACACACCACGGCGGAAGCAGATCATGAGACTCGGGATTACGATACCGTAGCCCACCAAGAGACGTCCAGAGACCAAAAGTTGAGCGAGAAAAGGCCGGTAGAGTCCGTCGAAGTGGAAGCGACTGAGTATGCTTCCGGATTCAAGCTCATTGCTATCGTCCTGGCGCTGCTGCTTACTGTCTTCTTATTCGCACTTGATATGGTAACGGATTCCATCCACGAAAGCGTCAGGAAGATAAACCATGCTGATGCTTATTCCGGGATTCTTTTGCAGACGATTGTCGCCACCGCCATACCCAAAATCACCAACGACTTCCACAGCCTGGGAGATGTGTCATGGTACGGGTCAGTCTTCTTCATGACCTGCGCCGGTTTCCTCGCAGCTTGTAAGCCTCCATGAAACTCCATCCAGTGCTGCGATGTGAATCTTTCACTGACAAATGAACCGTATCTGCTGCACTGTTACAGGGGGCAAAGCATTCAAGTATTTCCCACTGAAAGTGGCCTTTCTGTTCTCTGTAGTCGTGTTCGAGGTGGGCTCATTAATCTGTGGCGTGGCACCCAACAGCACCACGCTGATTGTTGGGCGAGCCATCGCTGGTGTTGGAGCCGCGGGGCTCTCCTCTGGCGCCTACACTATCGTGGGCTTCGCGGCACCGCCGGCGCAGAGGCCGCTATTCACGAATATAATCGGTGCTTCCTATGGGATCGCCAGTGTTGTCGGACCTGTTATCGGTGGCGCGTTGTGTGAGTACACAGGCAGCAAGCAGCTGGCCAGACCGGTCCCCAAGACTACACATTCTCCTGGAACATGCCTCCCACGAAAAAGAGAAGGCGTGTCAAGGCTAATTATGCGATGATCCAGCCGATCACACGACCTGGAGATGGTGTTTCTACATCAACCTTCCCATCGGGGGAGTCGCAGCCGCAATCATTCTGCTCTGCTTCCATGCTCCCAAAGAGGCGGCACCCGTCGAAGCGACATTTACCGAAAAGCTGCTGCAGCTCGATCCAGTCGGCATCGTCCTCACCATGGCAGGCCTCATCTGCTTCATTCTCGCCTTCCAGTACGGCGGCCAAACGCACGCGTGGAATAGTTCCGTCGTCATCGGCCTGCTCGTCGGCTCCGTCTTATTCGCGCTCGCGTTTGTCGCTTCCAACTACCTCCAGAGCAAGAACGATCGCGCAATCATCTCCCCTCGTCTCGTATCCGATTTTAAAATCTGGCCGCTCTGCCTCTTCACCACCTTCAATGCTGGCGTGTTCTTCTTGATCATATACCTGCTGCCTTTGTACTTTTAGACGACACAGGGCGTCTCACCAACTACTTCGGGCGTGCGTAATCTACCCTTGATCGTGCCCTGGCTCGTTGCGTCCATCATTGCGGCCTCCTTCGTGCAGTCGACCGGTTACGTCAAGCCCATTCTGCCGGTTGGCGCCGTGCTGGCCACGATCGGCACAGGCCTGTTTTACACGCTCGACGTCGGAACCAGCACGGGCAAATGGGCAGGCTACCAGATCCTGGCTGGTGCGGGCTGGGGTGCCTCGATTCAGTTCCCCATGATAATAGCGCAGTCGAGTGTCCCGCCGCAAGACTTATCCATGATAACTGCTACAGTGCTTTGTGAGTCGAATCGTCTTGGCCGCTCTTTTTTTTTTTTTTGAATGGCGACTGACCTTGTTCTTGTCTTCTTTTCAGTCTTCCAAACTGTTGGCGGCGCCGTGCTCATTTCGGCCGGCCAGGGATCACTCTTGGCCAGGACAATTTCCGAGCTGCCCAGGAACGGCGTCACCATCAATCCTAGCGCAGTCATCGCCGCAGGCGCTTCCGGTATTCGTGAGAAATTCCCCGCAGATGCTGCGCCGGGCATTCTCAAGTCATATGTATCAGGTCTGAGAGTGGGATTCGCCATGGCAATTGCATGCATGGGTGTTGCAGTTCTTGCGTCTGTCATCGGAAGCTGGGAAAAGTTTGGGCCGAAAAACCTGGCTGTGTCCAAGGATGATGAAGCATTTACCCCGAACAACACAGCCGTTTCAACTTAGATGTTGCAGCTGGCTGAAGTTGAATCCATTGACTAGTTGAATCACAAGAATAGAGACCACATTGGAAGTATCTACTGATGATGACCTAGTTGAGCGCCGTGTATGTTGCATTGATCGATGGGTTCAGTATCTAAAGCGCCTCGTCTCTGATAAAGTGCCGAGGATAATTCGTAAAATACAGCAGGAGCGCCGCTCCAATTGTGCAAAACGTCGTAAAGACGAATGGTAACCCCATCCAGAATCCCCCCGAAGCAATCCCCTTACTCAAAAGCCAACCCAGCAAGGGCGTGCCAATGAGATTGCTCAGCGTCTCAGCAGTCCCAATGAGTGTGTTCAACGTCGCCAACTGCGCCGGCTCAACCGTCGAGGCGAGCAGAACACGCTGCTGCGGCCAGAATCCGTAGCCAAGACTGACGAGAACCAGGGCCGTGATTAGAAGCCAGGCCGCAGATGTAAGCACGATGACGAGGCTGCCTGCGAGTAGGAACCCGAGGGAGACGTAGGAGAGCTTCAGGTCGCGCAGCAAAGGGTTCGACCAATCTTTGCGTTTTGAGACGAAACGAGAAATCAAGGGCACAATGATGACAAGATTCACAACTGACGTGACCTTGGAGATTGTGCTGATATATGTTGCCTATCATGACCAGAATCAGTTGAGTCACGCAGGGATATTGGCTTGTCTAGGATATAAACATACCTTGGACCATGTCCAATTGAATCTAGCGGTCATGTACTGCAAGATGTTCATCTCAAACGCAATCGTGATGGGCGCACACGCAGCCAAAGCGGCCACGAGAAACATGAGGTGCTTCGAGTGGAAGATCAAATGCCATATCTCGGCCATACGAGCCTTAAGCGTCCCGAATGAAACGTGCACAGTGCTTCGCGTGGTCTTGAACGGCGCCCTGTACATGGCATTCTCTTCGTCATCGCTGTCATCATTTTCGTTTTCGTCGTCGGTGCCCTTCATTACGGCTACGGCGTGGAGCGTTTCCGGAATGGCAAGCGAGGATGCGGTCCCCAGCGCAAGCGCAGCGATGCCTATCCACATCGGAAACCATGGGTCCACGCTCATGAGGTATGCTGATATTGGGCGAGAGATGATGCTCATGACAAACATCATGGCGTGCAATTGGTAGAAAATGGTGCTTCTCTGTTCCGGAGGGATAACATCAGTGAGCAGTGTCCATACCATGGCGTTAATCACGGAAGTTCCGCCACCGATTAGTGTTGCAATGTAACCAAGAAGCAGAAACCAGATTGAGAACCGCTCTGGGTCGGATACTACAGGTATAATCAGCTGTCAGTTTTTTTATTTAGAAGCGCGGGGTGTCAAGTATCGTACAAATCAGCATGTTCCATGCTGTGGAAGCGGTCACTCCGAGAAGACCAAGGAAGAGCACGATGCGTCGTCCATAGTTATCGGCTACGATTCCATACGGTATCTGCACCAACAAGGCTGCCAAAACGCAAGTCAGTAACGGTGTGCATGCCGAAGCAAAAGAGACAGAGAAGACTCACGAACGAGCATCGACACTGACATCATCCAGGACCTGGCCATAGCCAAGGTCTGCTGCACATCCGGCTGTTTGCACTTCGGATCGATTCCCTCCATGCCATCCATGTCTCCCATGCCCATATCCATCGGTGCTCGCTTCGCACTTTTGCTCATTGTCTTGCTGTGGCATATAAATTTCTCCATGATTTGTTGAAGCGGCGCTTCCATGACAAACAAGCTGAATTCGACAATGAACAGAAAGAGGATCGACATGAGGAGGACGCGGCGCTTCAAGGTGCTTGAAACGGCCGCGCCGTGGCTGAAGGTCGTTGAGAAGCTACGATGGCCGCGTCCTTGACCCCCAGCCGAATCATGGTCATCGTCGTCAGGTAAGAAGCGAGCATGTTCATCATCGTCGCCAGCCGATGATGCGCTCATCTCATGCCTTTCTGCATGTGGCTCCGCATGTGGCTCCGCACGTGGGATTGCAGACCAGGCGTCGCGCAGCCATCGCTTGGACAGATTTTGCACCTTTTCAACCACATTGCCTCCAGGTTGAAAGTGGTTCCGACTACTGGCGTGCGCTGGCTCGTCGCTCCCCGTAGCCATTGCAAAGGCAGTTGGAGGTTAGGAAGGGACCCAAACTCGACTTCGCGGGGCTGCAAAGTTAATTATTGGAGTACAAACTGTGAACAGGTCAAGGTAATAATAAGTGCTACGAAGACCCAGTGCGTTTCTGCCCCGTGGCCGTCTTAAGGTTCAGAGCCAATGAGGCTGTGCTACAGTGATGTAACACCCTAACCTTAATTATGCCCTAGCTCGTGGCGTCCAGTATTGCGGCCTCTTAGAAGCTAGGAAAAGTTTAGGTTTCCTAACAAAACTTGAAGTTACAATCACAGGTTTAACAGCCCAAACGTCAGGACGTATGAGGCAACTGATAGATAGGCGCTGTGCATAAGCCATTGGAGTTAATGTAGATAAATGAAAACGTTCGATTCAATCAAATCTTGGAAAGGTGCAGACGGCACCCGACTTTTATACCTGAAAGGTACACAGTGCGCTATTGTAATGACTAGTCTACGGAGGTACTTCTGAAGTTCTGATACATTGTATCCACCCGTCGTCTCAGAGAGGTTTTTATCCTAGTCAATGTGCGCTGCCCTCGTACATCCTAAGCTCTAATAAGGGAGCTTTTCCTGACAGCCACAGATTCGGTCCTTATTCCACAGCAGCTAGAATAGCATTAATAGTGACAACTAGCCCTTCCATGTTGTCATGAGTACTGAGTCGATCGAGGAGAACTTTGCCCTGAGACTGAACGCTAATGTACTTGTTGTGACCTTCGACTGAATGATCCTTTGATTTAAGTATAAGGGAGAAGCGGTTATCTGCAAGTTGAATCGCATCCGCAAGCTCTTTTGTATTGCTATGGCATGAGACAGGTCCCCAGACTGGCTTATCATTGAAATAAAGGGTGCATCGCGCAGTATGGCCTTCGGCTGAATTCGTCTTCTCGTCAAGCCAGATGTCAAGCTGTTTGGTCATGATGATGGTGAATTTCCCTATCAAAAGTCAATATATTAGCAGCCCTTTTTTTTGGAGTCCTTGAATCTACCTGTTTAGGCACGTGGGCAAAGAGTAGAGTGAAGAGTCAAGTAGTAGCTCTAGCTTTGTTACTGTTAGTAAAGAGCGCTTGCCTCTGAGCACGGGAATGTTATTAACTATATATAATTAATGAATAACTAACGAGATTTCTTGAAAAAGCTTTGCTAGCCCCTGATAGCTGTATTCCTAACGCCTTCTCTACGTCCGGTTTATGCGTCCATATTCCTTGTCTCGTATTGCTTCACAGAGTAATAACCTAAGCTTCTAATGCAACATACCCCGCTCATTGACTATTGTTTTGCTCAACCAGAAAAGTTAGGATCGTAGCACGATAAGTCCTGTCCAATTTGATTGAATTGATCGATTGCCAATCGATTGCAAGATCCAGGCAGCCACGTAACGTTTCGTCAATGATGAAACTGTTGCACGATAAAAGAGGCGTAGCCAGCTTGCCAATGATTTGATTTATGCGTCAATTATCCCTTATAGCTTACGACAGATGCATACCTCTTTTACGTTACAGTACGTTCAAGCTGCAGAGCAACATAGCTGATTAGGCAGCAGCACGAATTCATACTAATGCAACTGCGGGCTAATAAATTAGTGTCGCACGAAAAAAACAGGCGTAGCCGATGACAATTAGGCTAGAACAATGTAGTTTTGTGTAAGACTTAGACTTGTGCGCTTAGAAGTTACAATTTTCTTAGCCTCTTCTAGCCAACATCCGAGGCTCATAACTGTTGCACACAAAAAAGAGGCGCAGCTAACTGGCCAAGGTGACAATTAGAGGTCTCGATAACCTTAACTCCAACTGGCGGGTGTGTTGCCCAGGTAGCGTATGATAACTCACACTAATGCGCGGTGGTCCGCAAGGAGAAATGCTCACATAACACGTACAACGACGTGACGGGTGGGGGCAGGTGCGAGGCACCTGGCCCACCTAGCACAAAAACCCCACTAGCAGATTTTTTATTAGGGCTTCTTTTTCTCCCTAGGATCATTACCTTAAGATTTTAAATTAATTTAATTAATTAATTAGAGCTTTGTTTCTAGTCTATACAAATCTTAGTGACCACGCTAGGAGTTAGTAATTAAAGCTTCCTTAAGCTACTTATAGTTAAGTTATTATTTTACATTATCCTTATCTTCATTAGTTAGGCTAGGGTAGTCTACCTCCTTATATCTTCCTAATCCCTACTTATAACTATTAAAACCCTACACTCTTAGTTATTATTATTATTAATCTAGAGTTATAAGAGTTAAAGTCCCTATAGAATCCGCAGATAGCAGAGGTATATAACTATAACTTAGAATTAACTAAATTATTATTACTAGGAAGTGTTCTAGTAAGAGAAGAAAACTTCCCTCTTACTAGACTAGGAGACTAAGCTATAATCTAGCTAGCCTATTTCTTTAAGTAACTTACCACTATATTAGAATTAAAGTTACCTTTACTAGAAACTAAAAAACCTATAGTTAAAACACTTACTTATTAGCCTATAATAAAGCTATATAAGTTACCTTTATCTTAAGATATTAGGACCTTTAATAAGTCTATATTAGTAAGATAGTAGTTAAGTTATTTATAGTGGACTTTTAAGACTATTAATAAAGGAAGAGATATTAACCTAAATACCTTTATCTAAGCTATTAATATAGCCTTAGGTAGTAAAGTAACTACTTTTATTAATAGCTTAGAGTAATTAAGGCTTATAGTCTTAAGGGCTAAGAATAGTGTAATAATTACCGCTAATTTAGCTACCCTCTAATAGTTACTATAAGAGTAATACCCTCCTAATATTATTAATAAAGAAGTAAAAACTAGTACTAATATAGAACTTTAATAAGGTAAGGGTAAGGCCCTTATTACCTATTATTCTTGCGTTTTAAATATGCTTTATTATACTAGAGAAAGGGATAAACTAATTACTTCTAACTATCCCCTTACTTTAATTAAGAGTTATACTCTCTATAACTTTATCTAGTGGTTTATTTAAGAATTATATAATAAATCACTAATATAAGAAGCTATTAGCTAGAATATATTAGCTACTAATAGCCTTAGAGAAGCTTAAGAATATATTAAGTAAGCTACTACTATTTTAAAGGCAAAGGCTAACCTTATAAAAATAACTATATAAGATATAAAGATTACCCTAATAGAGGAATTTATTAAACTTTAGAGTAAGTGCTTTACTAATAAAGTATTATCTTAGGCATATAAGCTACCCCTAGGGTTTATAGAAGTATTAGGAGAATAAAGATAATAGTTTACTTTAGTTAATACTTTAATTACCTAGCTTTAGCCTATAATATTATACTTAGGTCTATTAGAAATATATAGCCTTACTAACCCTTAGTAATTTAGTAAGTATTATCCTATACCTTAAGTAGTTAATTAAACACTAACTCCTATTACTTACCCTTAGAATTATCCTTAAATATAAAATAGGAGTAATATTAACTTAGGGAATAGAGCTCTAATAAACCTATAAGTTAGTGCTAACTAGTCTATCCCTAGAACTTAATAAGTAAGCTTTCCCCCTTAATATTAAAATAATAGTACTAGTGTATATTAACCTTTATAAAATATGCCTATAATAACCTAAGGTACTAGTTAGAGAGAAAGAGCACTAGAACTAAGGCTAGTAACTAAATTAAGGAATTAGTATATTAATAAAACCACGCTATTACCCTATAGGGGTGCTTACTTTAAGTGTAAAGTTACTAGATATTATACTATAAACTATACTATAACTAGAAATAATTTATTATAATAATAGGAATCCTTATAGTTAAAATTAATAACACTTCCCCCTTATAATAACTAGTTATAAGTACCTAGATAAATCCACGCTTAGTTAGCTTAGGTATACTTAAATAGTAATAAATATAAGGATATAGTAGTATCTAGAGTTATTAAAGAGATTATAAGTAAATTATTAGTTAGAGTTTAATATACTTTTATTAAACTAAGTACTATTAAAAACTTACCTAACCTTATAGAGAATCCCTAGCTTATTTAGCTTAAATAAAACCCTATAGCTACTATAAGCTTATAGAAAATTAGGGCTTACTATACTAATATAAAGGTATAAGTAAAAGATATTACTAATAAGGAGGAGAATAAAGCTAGAGTGCTAAGACCCCTTATTAAGAGCCTTAAGAAAGCTAATATAAAAACCCTTAAGTCTATTACTTAAGGCACTCTATAGGTTATAATATTAGTATTAAAGGCTACACTACTATTAAAAAAATAAAAGGGAATGCCCCTTAGTAAGATATTAGAAAGTTAGACTCTAACTCCTAAAGCTACACTATTAGTAAGAGAGAAAGTAATTAAGCGAAATATAAGGGCATTAAGCAAAATTTAAGGATATAAGGGTCTAGGCCTTATTAACTAGAAAGCCCTAGTAAGTTATATCTTAGTTCTAATTTTACTAATAGATTTATAGCAAATTAGCCTAGAGATATCTAAGTAGTTTTAAAAGCTATTATTAAGGGTAACTACCCTAAGGAAGTAAATAAAGAAAAAGGTAGCTTTCTTACTTAATATAAGCTTAGTTTAGGCTATGTCTAGTAAGGGTTAGAAAAGTCCTATAGCTAATAATTATAATACTAAGTTACTTTAAGAGTATTAATTAGGTGCTAAACTATTTAGGATTACTATCTAAGCTTATATAGGATTTTAGAAGGAATAGGTATTTAATCTTAAACTAGGATAAGCGGTGGCTAATTAGGGAGCTAAGATTAATATTATATCTTAGGCATTTATACTATAGGAAAATATACTAGTCTATGATTTAGGATCCGTTAGTTTCTAAGGGCTATAAATAATTAATACTAATAGGTAAGAGAACATAGTTACCCATTTTATGTCAATAAAAGTGGTATACTATAGCATCACGCGGTTAGTTTAGGCGGTAATTACCCTAGACTATTAGCCTAAGAACTAGACTATTTTAATTCTAGGTTTGCCCTAGCTTTATAATATAGGTATAAGGTTTAATATTAGGAACTCTAAACTTATAATTAGAGTTAAAGAGCATAGAGATAAAGTTATTTCTATTAAGGGACCTTTAGTGGCTTTATCTAATTAATAGAAAGTAATACTCTATCTAGCTAAGCTTATAATCCTAGAGAAGTACACAGGTTAGGATAATATGAACTTATCCCTAGATAATGCCTTATTAGGATTTAAGGATAAGAAGAAGGATAATTTAAATAATTTAGAAAACTAAGTCACCTATAGTAACCTAGTTAAGTCAAAAAACTAAATCTAATAGCCTAGAGAAAATATAGGAGTAAGTAACTTTATAAGCTCCCTTTTGTTTATTTCTAGGTTAAGCCCTTAGTGTGGTTTTCTAGCTATACGCCTTAGATCACCTGCCCTATTTTAGTGTAATTAAATTTTTAGCTTACATATTAACTTAGTCTCTATGTATTTCTATTAGAAGTGAATTTACTTAGAGGGAGAGAATATACTATAGAATTAAGGGTTAATAATAATAATAGGAAAACATTTTAATAGACAAAGGATAATTAGCTAGGGCTAGTTACTTTAGATTCTTTATTATTCCTATTTCTAACTAAGCAAAGAGTGTAAAGGAGGGAAACTAACTAGGAAACCCTAATTAAAATAGTATTATTATGGTTTAAGGGTTATAAAGTAACCTTAGGCCCCCTTATCCTAAAGTCTATAGTAGAAGAAGTTATGCAGACATTTTATACATATAGAGACCTAAATACCTCATTAATTACTAATATCCCTGCCACTAACCTTTACGTGCACGTACCTTAGCTAAAAGAAAATATAAAGCCCTAGGCATAATCCCTAAAGTAAAGATAGTTAAAGCCTTAGAAGTATTAGCTAAATTAGTTAGTAACTAAAGGAATTAAGTTAGGGATGTATAAGTATACTATAGCCACTAATAAAAAGATGTCTAATTAGTGTGTAGAACCTATGCTAGTACTAAAGGATAAGTCTAACCCATAGGCTAAGTAATAACTTACTGTTAATTATTCTTATATTAAGGAGGACATACTAGGTAGCTAGTTACCCCTACTAGCTAAAATCCATGATTAACTATCTAATCCTTAGATTAATTCCTACTATATGTTTAACCTTAAACATGCATACTAGTTAATACCTATTGCTTCTAAGTTAAGGTATGTGTTTGCCTTTAATATCCCTAGGTTTAGTTAGTTATAACTATCTTATATACCTTAGGGTTCTTAATTAGCTAGGTTTACAATAACTAAAGTAATAAGGATTATACTTAGTCTAATCCCATTACCTTACCCTAAACCCTCTCTTACTGCCCCTTAACTCTTAGGTAATCTAAGCGTATTAGCTATATATATAAATAATATCTTTTATAAACATACCTTATTTAAGGAGTAATAGTCTTTTATTAAGGACTATTTACTACCTAGGCTACTATAAACCTTACTAAAACTAAGTTTTAAAAAGGTTTCTCTTAGAATAAATTTAATTATTATAGTTAGTTAGGTTTATAAGGTAAGTAAGAAAATATATATTAAACCTAACTAAGCCACAAAGCTAAGGGATTAGCTTATACCTATAAGTTAGTCTAGCGTGCGGTTATTCTTAGGAGCTATTAGACCTTGCTAATAATAGATTAAGAACTATACTAAGATCACTTAGCCTCTTAATTAGCTTACTAGGGATATAAGCTAGCAATAGGGAGATTTAAAGGCTTTATCTTTCTCTATATTAAGGGAGAAAGCTACTACTATCCTAAGTATATATAGGTATGTGTTTAACTTACTAACTTAACTATACTCTAATACTAGTAAATTTAGTAAAGGGTATATAATATTATAAGTCTAAGATAAAGTCCTCTATCCTATTTTATATAATTTATTTCTTTTTACTAAGATATAATAAAACTATAGCACTTATAAATAGGAGCTTTATACTATTATTAAGTTCTATTAGAAGTATAAGCACTTTTTTTAAGTTAAGAATAAGATTAACTATCTTTATAAATCATAAATCACTTATAATATTTATAACTACTACTAGTTATAAGGGTATTTATACTAGATAAGTCACTAAGCTAAGGCTATTAAACATTAAGATTTGTTTTATCTAAGGGAAATAGAATACTACTACTAATAGGTTATCTTATACTATATTTCTATTAGATAATTATATAGATAATTTAACTAAGTTTAGGTTAAGGGATATAGTCTAAAACTAGTAAATCTAGAAGGATAAAGTTAGAGAATATAAGGAGATATTAAAAACTCTAAAAGCTACTAAGATTTAGAAGGAATCTAATCTTAAGAGGTTAAGCTAAAACATAAGGTAACTAGAGGTATTACCTAGGGTTAAATTACTATAGAGAAAATACCTAGAGAAGCTATAGTATAAAGAAATTATAAGGTTCCTTACTACTAGAAAGTATTATAAGAGAGATTATAACTATTATACTATTAAAAGAATAGTTATAAAAGTATAATAATATAAACTTAAGAATAAGGTCCTTTAGTTTAAGGGAAGGTATAATAAATAATATTACCTAGTAAGAGAAAAAGTAATAAGTGCCTTATAGGAGGCTTATAATAAGTCTAGATATTTTAGAGTAAACTTAACCTAGTAATAGTTAACTTACTTAGTATTTTAGCCTAGGATAGGTAGTAATATTATTAACTACATTCTAGGGTATATACTATATGCCTAATATATCACTTAAAAGAAAAAGGCACTAAATTAACTAGTAGTAGTAAATAAACTATTCTAAGTAATAGGGATAGACTATATTAGACTATTTCTAAAGTTAGAGCAAAAGATCTAGCATATACTTATTATAGTTAACTATTTTTCTTAGTTTATATAGCTATTCCCCTGTAGGTTAACTAGTGCTATAGAGGTAGTAAACTATCTATAAACTTAGATAAACGGGTTATTACTTGCTTTAAAGGGTTTTTACACTAATCCTAGGCTAGTATTTAGGTTAGTAAAGTTATTAGCGTTTTTAAAGAGAAAGGGAGTAAACTTAATAAATACTCTAAAATAGTCTTATAAGAGTATTAGACTAGTAAAGGTATTAAATTAAATCTTATAAGGTATATTAAATAAGATAATATCTAACATAAAGAACTAGAATCTCTAACTTCCTAATATAATAAAGATATTAAATTACTAATATATTAAATCCATAGGGTATACTCCTATAGAGGTGCTATATAGATTAGTATAAAACTTAGGGATAGGGCTAGGAGCCTTATTAACCTAAAGTTTAGCTAGTTAAAGTAATAATTTTTATAAGAATTTAGCGTAGCTACTAAAGAAGTCCCTAGAAGAAGATATAGTAATATATTTTATAAGAAATATTAAATCTTATTATATAGTAATAAAGGCTAATAGGAAGTTAAGGGCTATTACTTATAAAGAACGCTATAAATAATAAAGAGTTAAACCTTTTAAACTAGGTAAGATAGTAATAGTAATTACTAAGGGGAAGCCCCTAAAGCTATAATTATAGTAGTAAGGACTATTTTAAATTAAAACTTAGACTAGGCATGCTTCCTATTAACTTATTAACCTAGATAAATTAAGAGTAAGGGGAGGGCATAGCTTAGACTTCTATAAGGATACTTTAAAGGCCTATATCCCTTAAACTAGTTATTTAAAGACTTTATAGGATTAACTATTATTAGGAAAAACAAAATTACAGAGATAAAATTAAGGGAGAACCTTAAGATATAGAGAAATATATAATTTATATAATAAAAGTTAGAGGTTTAATAAAAAAAAAAAAAGAGAGAGAGAAAGAAGGAATAAAAAGAGAGAGAGAGGAGGAAAAGGTAAAAAGGCATAGGTTAGTAATTAATTAAGAGGTAAGAAAAGGTAAGCTAAAAGTAAGCTTAAAGTAAAAATCAGAGGAGACTACACACTTTTCCCCTCCTTCTCTTATATTCTAGTGCTTTCTTTTACCCTTCTCCTTAGTTACTAAGGCAAACCTAGTAATCCCTATTACTATTCTAAGTTTAACCCTAATAAAAATTTCATTAGTTTCTATTTAAGGGTTAAAGATATCCTCCCTCCTACTTAGCTATAATCACGCTATACCTACATATTCTTACCTAAAACTATTTACTATTAAATTTCCTCTTAGTATAGCTTCTATAACTATAAGTCTAGGAAAAGCTCCTAGTCTTACTAAATAAATAGTTACTCCACTAGTAGCTAGAGAAATACACTAAGTAAGCATTAAGTAAAAGGACTTAAACCTATTTAAAGACTTATATTTTATATAAGACCCTAAGAAACTAGCTTTTACTTATACTATTTAGAAAGAGAGAATATAGGGATAAAGAAGCAGTAAGGTAAAGGGAGTAACCCTTAAGCTAAATAGATAACTTCTAGTTATTAAGAATAAGAGTAAAGTACTAGTAAAAATAGTAAATAAGTTATAGGGAAAAGACTTATTTAAGAATAAAAACCTTTAACCTAGGAAATAGTATGCATTTAGCCTAGTAAATAGGTGCCTAAGGCTATATAAACTTAAGGAAATAGTAATAATTATAACGCTAACTATATATAATTTATTGCTTATAGAAGTTAAAGGTAAAGGGGCAAATACTATAATTAAGAGCCTAAAATAAATCTTTATAGAATACCTCTTAGATATAATATACCCTATAGCTATGTAAGCGCTAGGTTAAAACTAGAGAGAGAACTTCCTTTAGGATAATAATTATATAATAGGAATGTTCTTTAATCTAGTAATAGGGAATTATATAAAGCTTTCTCTAGTAATCCTTTACTAAGAACTACTAGTAAAAGGAAATCTAAAAGTAATAAAAGGTTTACTTTTACTAGTAGCTAATTAGACTTTAAAGAATTAAATAACTAAAGAGTTAAGGAAATTAAAGTTTAGGTAAAAGTTACTTACTAAATAAGGAAACCTAACCTTTAATAACCTATTAACTTAGTATACTAAAACATATAATTAATTAAAGAGAGGCAATGCTATTAAGCTATTATACACTTAAAAAATTCTAATAGTTAAGATAGTAAGCTATCCTAGATTAGTAAGAGAGGTTAGTAAGATAAACTAGCCTACCCCTTATACTAAAGCTACTCCTAGAGTTTACTTCTATGTATTCCCTCTTATATTTACCCTTAAGTTTCCTATATTTATTCTTAAGATAGTAAGAAGGTTTATTAAGGTATACTTAATAAATATCTTTTACACTACTAGCTTTCTTATAGTATTAGTAATATAAGGGGATTTAGTTAACTTAAAGGTATATAAGACTAAAAACTATATCTATATTTCTAGGAAAAAAGGTAAGCCTATTATTCTAGATATTAAGCTTATTAGGGCTAAAAAATTCTACCTTTATTTCTAGTATTAGCTATAGCTAAGCTATAAACTAAAACTATTAAAGTTCCCTTATCTATTCTAAGTTATACTATTACTCTTAGTAAGAGCTATTAAGCTATTTAGTAGTAATATAAGCATAAGAAATTAAGGGCACTTAATTAATAATATAGTGTAATAAGAGTTAAGATAAGTAATATTAAGAGTTAAGGGATTATTAAAATACTTTTAGCTACTAGTAATACTAATTTACCTATAAGATTATCTCTTTAGTATCCCCTATAATCTAGTAAGAAGTAAAGGCTTAATAGATAATACACTAACTATGCTTATTTAAGGTCTTTAAGCGCTTAGGTTATTTTACTTAATAGGATTACTTATACCTAGAGATTTAGTTAAAGTCTAAACTATAATAATACCTAAAGACTTCTTACTATAGTGTTATTTAACTAGGGCTATAGTAAGATATATAAGAACCTTATGTCTATATAAGGGAAATAAAGGAAAAGTCCTAATAGAACTAGAAAATAAAAACAAGCCTTTTTACTTATAAAGGGTAAAGTAGCTATTAAGAATAAGGGTACTTAATAAAGTTATAGAGAGTAGTAATATCCTAATTATTATAAATAAAGAGAAGTATATTAGAAGTAATAATAATTTATCTAAACTACCTTCTAATTCTAGAGATAATAATACTAAAGATAGCGTATCTAAAGAAGAAATCACTAAAGGTAAGAAGACTAAAGGTAAAACTAGTAAAAAGAAAGACTTAAGGGATAATAATCCTAAGGGTATAGATAATAATAAGGATAAGAATAAAGAGCCTAATAAAGACAAAGATAAGACTATTAAGGGTACTAGAGAAAATAACCCTCTTATAACTAATAATAATAATACTAGAGCTTTACCTAGGAGGCTAGCTAGGAATAGTATTAATAAGGAAAGAAAGCAAAAGAGGGATCTTACTAATATAAGGGGTCCGCAACCACTAACTTTACCTCTATTACTACCTTTTCCGTGGCTATAAGAGAGAGTAAACCCCTTTATAAGTAAGTAATTAACCCTTACCTCTGCCTCTATACAAGTAATATAACCAGTTACTAATAAGAAGCTATAGCGAATTTAAGATATGTTTTTACTTAAGGATATTTATAACCCTAGGCTAAAACCTATTATATTAAACTTATTTACTATTCTATTAAACTATACTTTCTAAGTAAGTAATAAGGGTATAACACTAGTTCTAACTTACTTAGGTAAAATAATAGGAGTCTTAGCTAAATACTAACTAATTATAGACTTATAAGACTTAATAAAACTTACTAATAATTATAGAATTTATATTTCCCTAACTATATTTATCTTTAATAAGTATTATAACCTCTAGTTAAGGAGTGCCCCTTACTTATCTAAAGTCTAATATATAATAGTTAAGGAGTATAATAAGATAGTAAATAAATTTAAATTAAGGACTAAGTAAAAGGCTTAACCCTTACTACTAAAATTACTTACTTTACTACTACTACTACTAGTTAAAGTGTTTAAAGATTAGTTAAGTGTCTTATTAGATCTTTACCCTTATAGTTAGGCTATAGACTTACTAACTTAGTAGCCTTTAAAAATAAAAACCTTAAGGTCTTAGTTTTATAAGAATTAATAGGGGTATAGTAAAGGTAAAATTAAAGCACTTAAGGTACTAGCTATAATATCTAAGGCCTATTGCCTAGTCTATACTACTCTTATAAAACTTAATAAATTAATTAATTACTACTAGAAAAACATTAAAGCTACTAGACTTAAGGGGTTATACCTATAAGATTTAAAAGAAGCTAGTGAATTTCTAATATTAGTATTAAATAGAAAAGAGAGAGTCCTTATTTTCTAAGAAAGTTTTAGGTCTTTACCCCTTATATAAAATAATAAATAGGTTAAGGGAACTATTAGCTAGCTAGGCTTATAGGCTAATGCCCTAGGGAGTAATTAGTTTATAAACTCTCTATTTTCTAAAGTAATAGCTAAGTGTATATATAGAATTAAGGGAGGACTTTACCCTCTAAGAGTGCTAGGAAAGCCTAATGTTCTAATTAGGATTAGAGATTACTTAATATAGCTAGGTAACTTAATAAGGCATAATTATTTATCTAAAAAGGCTTTTACTATTTATAAAGAGTTATTTACTAATTTTAGGGGAGGAGCTAATAGGCTATTAGCCCTATTAGATATAGAGGTATTAGAAGTTATTATAATTATTAACTAACTACATTAGACTAAGATTAGAAGAGAATAAATACCTAATAGGTTAAGGGGCTAAATAGCATAAGCTTATAAGTTAAGGGGAGGGATACCTATAGTAATATTTAATGTTTTTTTAGACTAATAGTTAGGGGTAATTACTAAGTAATAGTAAACGTAATAAGTAAGGGTAGGTGCAAGGCACCTAGCTTACCTAGCATAAAAACCCCACTAGCAGATTTTTTATTAGGGCTTCTTTTTCTCCCTGGGATTATCACCTCGAGATTTTAAATTGATTCAATTAATTGATCAGAGCTTCGTTTCCAGTCTGTACAGATCTTCAACGCACATGACTTTATGATGCACGTACAAATTAGTGGCTAGCTAGCTGCGCCTCTTTTTTCGTGTAACAGTTATTGTTGGTACCACCAACAAGGAACCATGCACTAGTGCGAGAAGGGTTGAATTTGACGAGCGTTGCTATTCGGAGCTGTGTTTTCTTGCTACTTGGCGCTATACCCACATAAGGATTTGTCCTACTTATGCACTTCGTGAGGAAGACACTAGTAGTAGTAGCCGGATATCGATCCTTATTCTTAAATGCTTGTCTTTATATCTTGTTCTTATTGCTTATTAGCTACTCGAACACAGGCATCTAAACATAGCACCGCTGTGCTTAGATCGTTTGCCCAGAACTCTACCTGATATTTTTTGCAATGTTTTCGATACCGGAAGCCTTGACAGTCTCTTGCGAGCCTCCTCACAGCATATCGGTTCAAAATTGGCTGCTGTTCTTGCTCCCCGCAAAACAAAAAGGAGCAAGTCTCGCTATGCTCGCGTCTCTCCGGGTGGTCCTACTCGCCGTTTGCAGGACATTCGTCGGCATATCTGGACTGAAATTGAACCCTGCTACGATCCCTCTGATGTTGAAGACCTAGTAGTTATTCTTATGGCTTGTCAGTAAGAAGTACGGTCTTTGGATCCGCGGACGGGATAGCAGGTGGACTATTGTGCTTTCAGGATTTGATAAGACTTGGCGAAATCTAATAACTCCCTGAGGCTTGTCAAGGAACCTCCCCCCCCCCCCCCCGGATCTATCAAATAAAGCTCAAATGGTGCCACACCTCCCTTTTGGTCAAATATCCTTGTGTCAAAAAGCGGAATAGCTCACAGAAAAGAGTGGTCAGATTTGACCTCCATGGGCGTCTTGAATATGCGTTTTGTGAGTGGGAAAGGCTTTGCCATACGTGGATTTTGCAGACTTGAAGAGAGGAGATGTGACTCCAAATTTTTGCGCATAGTATAGCGTCTTTGGACCAGAGGAACTGGCCCTGGTGAAACAGGAAACTGAACAATGAACAGCTTAATAGACATTTGCTGCAAAACATTTTTTTTACGCACATCTCTTACGTTTATATATAATTTGCTGTAGTCTTGAGATATGTTATTGTAATTTCATGTAACCGCACGGTGGCAATCTGGATAGGGAGGAGGACCGACCCAAGCGATAAAAGGCAGGAGCCGCCGCGGACCGAACCGAACAAACGAGTTGGCGTCCGAGCAGAGAATCCAGCCTCCGCCGACGAAACCTACCTAGCGATGCCGATGCCCTCCGCGGAACACACAAGCCGGGGATTTTGGAACACAGGTCAACTCCGAGGCCCCTCAAATTCTCGCACGGAAAAGATCCGCGCCGCCACCGGGCCAGTTCACGTGGCACAGTGCGGATGGGGATGCTTGGAACAGTACGTACTTCGTGCCTACTTTTCAGGAGAGTTGGCCGCGTTCCTTCCAGGATATCTCAACCACTCCATCTCAGCATTCACAGGCTCGCATCTCGCTAATGGATACCGTTCTTTACTCCCTTGAAGATACAATTAGCGATTTCTTCGCGTCGCACGCACCCGTGACTCGGCAGCAATGCGACGAACTTGCTGTCTCTCTCGCTGGAGGACCCGTCAATCCCGTTCCTATACAGGGTTCATTTAGCTACACAGTAACAGCAGGACCCCACCAATCTAAGATTGTTCAATTCCGAGATGCGAATTCAGACTTAGATACACAGATCTTGGACCTAGCTCGACAAGTTCATAGATAGCTTATGGCGGCGTATACCTTTTATGGCTAGGTTAGTCAAGCGTCACCGCTCGCCATTTACTCAATGGAGAAGCTTCCTGGGACTCCCTATGTCTTAGCACGGTCTGAATACTGTAAGCCCATTGGGACTTCGATGCAGGCCAACTTGCAACACTCTAAAACCGTAGTAGACTTCGCCTTATAAGTCAAATTGTTTATCACGTCGGCAATTTTTTGCTAATTCTCCGTCTAGGTACTTTGTAGCCTTGTGGAAAGCAAGGCAACACATGGCTCCGGACGCTGCCGACAAGATACGCGCTAAATATAAGTGGAGATTTAAGCGTCTCTCTTAGGTCTTGCCTCTTCGCCATCAGCAGAACTTGAACATGGTTTGTGCTGGGCTCCTATTGCTCTTCGCATCGTCGTATCCCATGGTGCTTAACCACGGCGACCTCTCCGAGTTGAACGTCCTTGTAGATCCCCTGACCGGCCGCCTTACTAGCGTTATTAACTGGGCTAAGGCTAAGATCTGTCCATTTGGCATTTCACTATGGGGACTCGAGAATATCCTAGGTTCCATGAATCATTAGGGATGGCGCTACCACCTCTATCATTGCGCTCTCCGTGTCCAGTTCCGGCGGACTTTTGAGGAGGCTGTCGGAGGGCTTTCGGAAGATGAAAGACAGGCAATCTAAATCGCAAGAATGACTGGCCTCTTCCTCCGATACGGCTTTACCTGGCATGATGGAGGGAGAGAACCAGTAAAAGAAGGGACCGCATCGTTCATGTATCTCGATGCATTTTGTCCAACATGAAGATAAATCGCCAGTAATTTCAAAGGTCGATCTACTGGATCCTCGACGTTAACTGGTAGTCGTCGCCGCCAGCCTCGTTGGCAAGTGTCAATTCGCTTTTCCTCCGAGAGCTGACGATCTACCTTTGAGAGAATAAATTAACCAACCTCATTGGACTTGAGGTCCTTCACGAGGACCAGCCACAGCGTATGGTTGAATTCAGGATGCACGGCGGAGCGAGCCACCATCTTGCTTGCTATCTGAGCTGGAGTCAAATTATGGAAGCCTTGATTTACCTGTAGAGCAGCATCATTCGTGCCTACAAATTCTTGTCAAAGGTAAACGTTGGGCGTATCGTGGGTGTTCAAGGCATCTTCCACTTCATCATTTCTGAACGATGCATCTGCGAAGGATTCCTTTGCTCTGAGTCAAAAGTAGTCGACAGAATTGTTCCAAGGTCCTATTACCAAGGAATGTGCGAACCTGCGGATGGAGGCCGTCCGCGTCGTTGATGAATGCCCACTCCATGTCCCCCCTTCTGGGTCTGCTGTCATTTGTGGGCATGCGAAACTGTGCGAAAGTGCGACGCGCGCAACGACCATTTTTGCCAATGCCCTCCTACAGTTCTTCAAGTAAAGCTATGCCAGAACGCTGTATTCCCAGGATGATGCATGCCCGGCACGTTGCAATTCCAGGCGCTGCACTCATAGGGCGAACACAACGCATTGCCACGTCCCTATGGACACTAAACGCCTGCCGCCTAGCTCTTGCGACACAGACTGGAATCACAGGATAAGCTATAGCAGAAGTGAGTAATGACGAAGGAGTTTAAAGGCGCTGTATACCGCTGCATTTCGCAGTAGCGATTCTCTGAGCTTTATCAAATCACCCATGACTGCCCATCTTCTTCGCTTCCTTGGATAGCTGCTCTGGTAGCTCTGGCGTCCAAAACAACAGTCCAGACTTGGGGCTCCGCCAATGAACGTATTGTACCCCGTTTATCATGTCCGCTGTCCAGTCCTTCAACTCAGTCTTGACTTCTTGACCCTTTGGGTTCCGAGAACTTTTCTTTTTTGTATATACGTCTCTACCCGACAAGACGCGCTTAGGCCTGATGACTCTGTTTCTGTGCTAGGGTTGGGCGACCCAGCAGTTCGTCGAGTTGTGCCAGGACGCGATCGACATTTGGTAGACCGGCACATCGGCACCTCCCCGCGGAGCTTTGGCTTCAACAAAGAAGTTGGGCGCCCGTGACTTGTTGGTGTGATCATGTTGCTCAGATCTTGTCGGACTATCTTGTGGACGGTTTTTGGGTAAGATCCGTCATACAAGTCAGGCACCGCGTCGACTGTAGTCCCGTCGGTTATTGAATCGAGGCTGGTGAAGGGGAGAGTCCCCTCGCTTGGGATGTCATTGTTGCCGCGTATGGTCGGAAGTATATCACTTACAACCTTGCCCTCGGAAATCACGCGGTCATTGGCTAGCGCAAAGGTTTTAAAGGCTGAACGGGTGAAGCGAGATGGCGAAAGAGATGCCCGAGGAGCTGATAACGCTTTAACAATGTCGTCCAAATTTCTAGGCTCTGGTATCGAGTCACCATCAGGATACTCGTACCCCTTTGGGTATATCCTGTTATCAACAAGATTCTGCTCGAAATTCTTGTCATATGCAGAGGATCGCTTGGACTTGGACGAAACGCTTGTTGCCTTGGTGGACTGTGTCCGTCGGCTCGAGGATCCCAAGGAACGGCTAGAGTTCATTCGTGCGACGTGGTTTGGTTTGGGATACTAGTTACGAATTAGTTTATAGCATCGCATATGGATGGGATTAGACCTACCCCTCTTAGATGTCGAAGATCTGGACCGCCGCGTCTTGCAAATCGAGCGAGGCTTGTGCCTATTATTTCAACTGAAGTTGCAGATGTTGTGGCAAGAAGTTGTGCGTTGTTTCGTCGATCGAGTTCTCGCAAGGCACGAGGCGTAAGCCAAGTCTTTGACAGGTTGTCCCAGAATTTTGGTGGAAAGTTGGAAGCGCTGCGCACAGCAGTGTGCTTGATCCTCTTCGCTGGACGGTTGTCTTGTAAGGTATTGTCTGCGTTCCGTCTCTTTCGACTTTGCAAACTCTCCATGGACTGTTGTAGAGAATTGAGGGGGAGAGGCATTTGGGGATGAAGGAGTTGACGTGCAAACGTGTAGCAGACAGGGGCCGGGCGCGTAGAAAACCGAACTTATTGGACGAACTGGGAATGCGCAGTTGCCTTTGATTGACGGGTTTCTTCTCTGCTTATCATTAGCCGTCCGTTCTGATGCAAATCCCCCTATCCCTTATGGTAGGTAGCAGAACGGGCATCATTCAGACCGAATCATTTCATTTGGTGAGGAGCGAAACTCCTGGAGCATGTGCAGGCCATCGTGATTGTGGGGTTCGTGTCAGCTGCGGAGTAATGTGCACCCAGTCTTTATTACCGGGGCGCAAACACGGCGCGATATCCCAGCCATCGCTGCCAATGCAAAATGAAGGTATAGATTCCCTCCCTCTGTAGAAAATCGCCTGTTGCTCAACTGACGATTCTGGAAAGACATTGTCATTTATGAGAGATACCGCGTCGACCATAAAACTGGCGAAGATGTCGGTACTGACATGACGATTTCATTCCCATCTGTCTAGTGTCGTTAGTCTCGCTTTAACTCTTCTCTCCCACATCAATCGCTGCCCCAATCATGTTTCCGCTTTACTACATTGAACAAGTATCGTATGGATGCGGCGATGGAGTCACTCTTCACATTCGCTGGAATCGCGCGCAAATGATCGTGGATCTCGATCCAAACCCTTCTCCTGACGCGGCGGAAAATTTTCTCATCAAGAAATGCACGTCTGCATGCCTTGGCCGTGATGAGGAAGAAGTGGATGCGGTTCAAGACGAGATTCTTGATGCCATCATTGAAGTTGGAGCTTCTACATTTGATCAGTTCGCTCCTCCCCCCACAGAGCCACAGTCGAGCCTACATTTAAATATTTTTCCGCCACAATATTGTTTCAGACTTGTCACGGTTGGTGGCACAATGAAACTACTTTCAGACGGAGCCTATCGCCTCACGATGTCTGGAATCCCTGGAAAAGGCTACACAGGGATAGTTCCTGTTACCCACTTGAAGTCACCGAAACCACAGTTCCGAACATTTTCCTTTCACCTTGACGTGAAAGAGGACTTGGAAGTGCCGAGATATCTGACGACAGATATTCAAGTGCTCGAGAACTTACTCGGGAGTGATTATATTACGCATGTCTTAGTCAACGGGTGTCATATGTGTGCCAAAGTAGGGCGCGACTTTGATGGTGGCGCGATGCAAAGAGAAATGGATTGCCTCGCCAAAATTACTGCCTCCGCCGCCCAGGAACCCTCGCCAGTCAATGTGCCAAAACTTCTCGGACTCATTGAAACGCCCAATGATGGACACATCATCGGAATATTGGAGGAACTCATCCCACATCCTGAGAGCCAACGGCCATCTACGTTGGCAACAATAGATGATATCACTGCGATTTCAAAGGAGCGAAGGGAGGCTTGGCTTTCAAATATTCGACAGGCTGTTGATTGGTTGCATAATCACGGCATCATCTGGGGTGATGGTAAGGCGGATAATGTTCTTATTCATCCTCATACTGATGAAGCTTGGCTCATAGACTTTGGCGGGGGAACCACGGAGGGTTGGGTTGATGAAAACTTGGCGGGGACGATTGCCGGTGATAACCAGGCTGTGGAGAAGATTCATGAATTTCTACAGATTTCCGAAGACCTGTTAGCTCAATGTTTGGCATACTTTTTTTCCCTACTAGTTCTTAAAATAGTAGTGATCCGTCTCTAGATGCCTCGCCCTCTACCACGCGTCTTTACGCTGCGCATCAGAAAATATATGAATTACTTCGAGCGTATGCATGAACCTGATCGCGGCATCCTCTCGCAGCCTAAAGTCAATACTCTCCAATTGAAAGAATTGACCGTGAAAGAGGAATAATGGAGGCTGAGGACGAACCACTAGCGCAGTGATACTTTTGCGCAATGAAAGATGGTTGAGAAGCAGGAGGCTATCTGGCTTGCGAACAGACTAGCTAAGAGTTCTGCCACTTGGATATCGCAATGAAATCAACCAACTCATCATGGTATAGCTCGGGAAAAATATCCTCTGCATATTGTTTCCAGTCTTGGCAAGCAGGGCGTTGGAAGAATTTGACAAACTCCCAATACTCTGGATACCACCCGCTATCCTCCCAATCAACAAGTCCTTTGATTCTTCCGTCTTCAACCAAGATGTTTCTGGGCGTGAGATCGCAGTGGGAGAAAACAACGCGATGATCCGTTCGCAGTCGCCGAGAAAACGCTACCCGCACGAGCGAGGGTGTTTGATCGTAGATGGCTGATAACAAAAACTCGTTGAAGGATTTTTCATCGTGACAAGGCGGGGAATGATATGTAAAATATAGCCTCGTGTCCCGGATTTCAGTGCCATCACAAGCGCCAATAATATGGGGGGGTGGGGGCACAGATCTCATCTTTTCGACCACCTCCCGAAGCTGCCGGGCAATGCTCTTCTTCTGGTCAACCGACATGTCGGGCCACAGCTTATCGAGAGGTTGTCCTTGGATATAGTCCATACTTATGCGGGTCTGACCATCGGAAGTCGTATGCACATCATGGACACATGGGGCTGGGAGTCCAGCACGGGCGGCGACTTTCAGCGCCTCTGCCTCCCCCGGCACTACACGTTTCCCAGACTTGACAACAGTTTTGTCAGCATGTAAGACGACTCTGCGATTGAACATCTTATGTAAAACCGTAGCACCTACCGAGTCAGCTCAGCAAACCGGCTTTTGCAGGGACACTGCGCGAACTGACCTGGCTCAATCTCATCTTCAGATTCAGATTCATCAGAGGATCTCGCTTGCCCCTTAGCTTTCCTCATTTCTCTTAGCCTGGCGTTGTAAAGAGACTCGCCCGGTTGTTTGCCACGTGAGCGCGACGTAGTATAGGTCGCTGAAGTCGGGGTTTGGGAATCCTCCATTGCTTCGGCGATCGTTGTGTAGCGGGGAGAACAATACTCTTGCGCATTGCGAGGCGGAAAATTGGTCAGGTACGGATTACTTAACCAGTATGTTATCGGGGTCCCCCGCTTCTCTGCATACACATAGTGTAGCGGGAGAGAAGCAAGGACCCCATCAGGACTAGCATGCCTGCTAGAGGTTGCGCTTTCAGACACATTGCAACTTACAGGGCAGACACCACGGATAGCAGGCTCCCATATCCGTAAAAAATTGTTCTATATCACATCGCGTCTGATGAATGTAGGAAGCACCTGAGGAAAGAAGACTTTCCATACCGGACTTACGTTGTGTGTTACGGCCCGCCCAACCGTTATAAGATATAATGGGCGTTTCGCGTGCAAGAATTCTTCATTCATCTTCCAACTCGTTCCAGCCACACCGTTAAGTCAAAAGTGCCAGCTCCTAGGTCGCTCGGATTTCCTGCGAACATAAAAAGATGACCATGCTGCGTTTCGGGTTGTTTCCCATCCGTATAGTTGATCTTGCACGCCTTCGTTTGATAGTTCTTAGTTTCGTAAGCAGCAAGCTTCCTGGCATCCTCAACACTTTCGACATTGTATGCAGCACCACTGACAGTAGCGTCCATTTCTCCATCAGTAATAGCAGGATACTGGCCCCAAAGTTTGCACGTATAACCCACTACATTCGCTGGTCGTAATATCGGCTCGTGGTCTAGCTCCAGGACCTCCGCAAGCATTTTGGGGTCCATAAGTGTGCCGTAAAAAAAGTATGGGCCAGTTCGAGATTCGAAAAGGTCGACATGTTGAGGCGGATTTGGCGACTGATAGAACCAGCCAGGTGGCGCGCTCATCGTTTTTAACCTCACGAACTTGGAGGTCTTCTTGGTGTGCATGCTGTTGGAGAGAGACGGAGGCAGCGGCGGGGCTGGTGGAGGGGGCGCGGGCGCTTGAGTTTGAGTTTGATGAAAAGAGCTACACATGTTGATGAATAGAAGAGGCTATGGTAAATACGTCAAAATTACAAGTGGTGGTTAGGAGAAGGCCAAGGTTAGCAGCAGGTTCAGGTTCTATTCCACCTCGGTCTTAGCCGCCCCACTTCGCTAACAATTTTAGATGCCTCTTTGGCCGCGATGGTCCTCTCTGTCTCCATCCCGTGGCTTCTTTGGCTGCTTGGTCAGCTGCTTCGTTGCCATGTATTCCCGTATGTGCGGGTTTCCATCTGATCTCACTCAACATTCAGGCCTTGAGCCTCGAATTCCTATATTCTCTTCTTTATATATTGGAGCAGATGTGACCCTGATTTGCCTTGGGGCCTCGGCACCGACCTAATAGCCGCCTGGTTGTCAGTGTATATCATAACTTTCGTCCTTACGTTGCCTTGATTCCTATCTTCCTAGGCAATCTAAACAGCCAGAGAGACCCCTTGAAGTTAACCGGCGTCGACTGTCGAAGCGGCGTCATTGCCCATGTAGGCACTTTTGGTCTGGTTAGTTGTCGTACACACTGCTGCAGCGCCCACATGTCCGTTAATACCGCTTCCACCAACGCAACAGTGGATGGCATTAGGCTCGTTGTCTATGCTGTATTGGTGTCTCGCCTATGCTTTCTCTGGTCTCCCTTCGATGTACGATTTCGGACTTGTTCACCATGGCGGAGCAAAGTGCGGGGTGATTGCTTCTATGTTCTTAAGATTGGATCCTTGTTCAGCAAGTATGGCCTTCTGCATCGCCTTACGTGGGCTCATCTTCGTCTTGGGTCCTAGATTGACTGAACCACTATGCGATTGTTGTTCCCCGAGGTCTCGCTATCCGGGGCCGATTTTTTCCAGACACTCGGCGCTATGCTTCCAGATTTGGTGCTCGATGGGAGAAGATGTGGTTCTACGTCCCCAAGGCTGGAGTTGACGTCACTCTAAATGCACCAGAGATCACGCTGGCTGCCGCCCTTGGCTGCCACCTTTGCAGCAGTGCCAATGTCTTACTGGTGTATGGCATGTTTCGCGTTCTCCAATTCGCATTCGACCACACGGAGCATGCGTACATGATCTGTGGCACGACCACTCCTCAATAGATCTTCCTTATATCCTGAAAAGGTGAGTCCTCACGGTAAGCTTCCCAGACTGCTTAGAGCTAAAACTGTCTTCGTTGCCTTCCGCTGAATTCCATCTACAAGCGTCTTCCATTGCAGCGCATAGTCCATGATAAGCCCTAGATATTTGCAGGTTAGCTTTGCCGAAATCTCGCCCCATGCGGTTTCCAGCGGGTATATCATATCTACTCTTATGCCTGCTCTTGTGAATTGTACGAGCTAGAACTTGCTTGGTAAAAAAACTGATGCATGTGTTTTCGCCCATTGTTCTGCAGCTCGAAGTGCGTGTTGAAGCTTGATGCACGTTTCTGCCGTAGTTTCTCCCCATGTAAGGATAGCCACATCATCTATGAGTCCCGTTGCGGTGGTCCTCTGCTAGATTGCAGCTCTTGACAAGGTCTGCATTATAGAAGATGTAGAGGATTGGCGAAAGAGGTGGGCGTTGTACTGTGCCTGTGTTTACCTGGTGTCGCTCTGCTTCAAATCCGTTAATTAAGATCCTTGTTTGTTAGTCATCGAGGAGGGTTGATATTAATCGCACTATCCTTTCGTCGATTTTCCTTTTCCCGGAGGTTTTGTAGGAGCCGCTTGTGCGATACATTGCCAAAGGCACCTTCGACGTCAAGCAGGAGCAGGCTAGCCACCTTTCCCCGGCTTCTTTTTCATTCCTCAAAAATATTGTCGATGATACGATGTATAGCATGCTCGGCGGATCTCAGCTTCCGGCCTGGGTTGATGGGAGTAGCAGGCTGTGCGTATCCGCTACATAGCTTAGGCAATTCTCTATGATGGCACCCGTGATATTGCCCATTGTATTCAGGAGCCCTATTGGCCGATACGAACTAGGTATGGTGAATTTGTCCTTTTCTTTTTTCCTTAGTACAACGGTTGTTGACCCCCTGAAGTGTTGTGGGCAATAGTCAAGGCTGAGACTTTGATCAAAGATTGCCGTTAGATGAGGTTTGATCAACGTTATCACCACTTGTAGTACTTTGTTTGGAATACCATTTGGGCTTGGGGCCTTGAAAGGTGAAGCTTCTGGTATAGCTCTTTAACCTCTTGTTCTGTGATGGGTGGCATCTCTAACCGATCGGGGTATATAGCTTCGTCGATGTCGCTGACCTCCGCTTCCAGTGGGGGCGTAAAGAAGGTATTTCTGAAGATATTTGCCTTCTCTGCTGGGTCTGAGGTCGCTCGGGGGGTATCTAGGTGCTGTAATGCAGGTGTCACCTCTGGCGCCGGTAAATTCGTCTTTCTCGCCCATTTTACCATTCTCTGGAGGGCTTCTGGTAATTCCGAGTCCTTCTGCATATTCTCACGGTGCCCCTTTCTGATTGCTTTCCTAATGACTCGATCCGCCAAGCCAAGAGTGACCAGGCAAAGATCTATAGTGGCTTTCCTCTCGCCTTTTTCATGCGTGACGGTACCTGGTGCCAGATTGATAGTGAGATTACAGTCTTTCATGATCCGCCTCTGCCTCTGCTCCCGAGACGTCTCAACCTTCCCACATCTCGTGGTGTAACTGAAGTTTCCGACTACAATCTGTTCTACTTGTGGTGCCGACTCAAGCACTCTCCGTAGCAGTGGTTCTAATAGCACGCTTTGTCTATTTTCCATTTTCTGACTGGGGCTATAGGTGCTGTGCAGTCAACCTCTCTGGCTTCGTCCTCTTGTCCTAGGGCTAACGTTAGAGTACAGAGATGGCGGTTGTGTGATTCAAATCGCCATTCAGTATGATTGAGCCGTTTATCAATAAGTATACAGACCTTTGCTTGTGTCTCACCCTTATCTTAGGGGTAGCATAGGTGGACTAGGTCTCTTGCCAGGTGGTGTGTGGTGTTAAAACAAAGGGGTTCGCCCATAGTTCTTGGATTGCGAAGCCGTCTAAGTCCATTTTCATTGGATCCCGTAGCAGGGTAGCCATAACGATATCTCTTGACTTTCTAACGTTGTACTAGTTGTACGGTAGGAATTGATTGGGTATTGAAAGTGATGGGGATAGGGTCAGGGTAAAAATTCAAAATTTAGGGATGCGCAGACTTTCATAAGTTGCGAACACATTGCACATGGGGCAAAACTTTGACTTGCTTCTGTTTGACTTGAACGCGCTAGATTAAAGGTGATCTTACAGCTTACTTTACCTATTTACAATACTACTTGATTTGACTTTTATTAAATGCCAAAGGTTCATAGCTCCCTTCATGACCTAATCTATTATTATTACTTTGGGCTTTCAAGCAATTGCTTCCTTTCTTTGCAAAAGGTCCCACGTTGCTCCATAGTCCCCTCAAAGCAGCCAGGCTGTGCTACACCATTGAGAATCGATGTTCTTCCGCTTTGCATTAAATCATATCAAAGAGCAGTCTGAGATACCGCGTCCCTGTCAATTGAACAGCTCATTGTCTTCCCATCCTCTAAGACAAAGCTTGCAAGTCTTGCTCGAGAGAATCCCACACCCGCGACGACAAGTACCCGACAAACCAAGCGCCGCCAGCGTGATCTCTACCAAGGCAAGTGAAGCTGTTGAGGTACGGCATTGATTCATTCACCTCTTTGAAGAAGAAGTTGAGCATCGTCCCGGGAGGATTACTTCGCGCGTTTTGATTGTCCCCTTCCCGCACGACCGCCGCCGCAAAGTTGACCCCAGTGATGAGATCAAGCTTGATGAGTGAATTCACGGCCAACATGAGGGAGTTGGCTTGTCCCCGTAAAGGCAGCAGCTGGTGCCCCCCCGCCTTGACTTCCTTGCAAAGTCGTCGCAGGGAGTGGACAATTTGCGACCGCGTGGTCTGGCGAATCATGTGTTGCCTGTGGTTCATGGCGATGGCCGCCGCGCTGTCTCTGGCCCCATGAGCGGAAAGCAAAGTGTAAGCAAGCAGAATCATGTTCTGGGCAAATATTCCTTCACAGAGGCGCAGCTGCTCTATCCGACATTGACAGTTGAAGAGAGTCATGATGGTCAAAGGCCGTGGCTTTGGCTCCGCCAAGGCGACTTTTTGGGCGACGGTCGCGACGAGGGCGTCAGCCTCACCTATGCACGTTTTCCTGCCGGATAGTCGACCCATTTCGTTGACTTCGCTCTTGACTTTCCCGACCAGTGTGTCGTAGATTGCTGCAGGCACGTACATGGCGCGCCAGTGTTTGGCGGAGCCCGCCAACCTATCCCATGCCCATTGAGAGGCAAAGTGCGCCAGCTGGAAGCCGTTCAGTTGTTGTTGTGCCTCATTGGAGACGTCTTCTTCACCTGGGTCGCTGACGTCTGTCATTAATTCAACAAGTACGTCACGCCGCGCGCCGACGATTCGGTCGATCTTGTCCTCTTGGCCAGCCACGACCAACGACCAATTACGCATCAAGTTTGCCCGGGCCACCCCGTCCATCAACGTATGTGGCCAAGCAAGACCTACTACGGTTGCGTCCTTGAACGAATGGATATGCAGGGACAGCTGCGGTTGTCCAGATTCAATCATGGCGTCCAGTGACGTCGGAAAACCATCACGAACTTGCAAAGTTCGAAAATCGCTGGACGCTGGTAATGATTGCGTCAACGGCGCATCCGTCCGCCTCGGCAGCTGCTTGGCGACAGGGTGGTTGTTGATACTCATTTCCATCAAGGACTTGTGCGTAAAGGCGATGGCAGGTTCTGCCGGCGAAAACTCCCGTGGTACATGGATCTCCAAGCCACCATCGTGCTTTTGGCGGTCCAGGTCTCGATTAGCGCGGTGGCCGTGGCCAAGTTGATGAAACATGTCGACATACCGTTCTTTTTAACCGACCCCCAAGCTTCTTCCAATCCCCTTGTTCTAGTAGTTTGGATAAGGAGGAACTCAGCACATCGGGGTCGAGTACGTCGTTGAAAAGCATGACGGTGCCCACAATCTTCTGATATATCTGCATTGAATCGAGAACATGGACCGGGTAGATGTCCTGCTCCAGAGGCGACGGCTCCTTTGAATCCCCAGTTTTCTTCTGGGATGCGCGTTTGAGAACATAGTTCATGTTTATGACGTTGCGCGAATGCTCTTTTAGAGATGGTGGCAGTAATGTTTGCACGTTTGCGAGACTTAAAAGATTCGGGTTTGAACGACGGTCGCCGCAAAGTATATGTAAGAGGTATGAGTCGAGTCGAAGCTTTCTTCATGAAATTTGGCATTGTTCACAGGCGCCGTTTCCGTTCCCGTTTCCGTTTCCGTCTAACATGATCATGCAGCAGCGTCTAATAAGCCCAAAACGGAAGAGCAGCCGTTACTGGCCGCCCATGGTAATTCTCATAGAAACCAAGTAGTTATTGTCGAGTACGCAAACATAGCAGCGGATGATTAATCATGCAGCCACGATATACAAAGGTCTTGATGAACAAAGGTTACAACTGACGAGAGGCACAACTAGCGACACATTTCCGCTTAACAAAATTCACAGCGTCGTTCATTATACTTTCCGAACGACTCCATTATATGCTTGTCACATCATGGTGGCGCATAATTACACAAAAGCGACGTAAATTGCAATCCTGACGTGGCGTCCCATTACATGCTACATCTAACCAATTACTAGAACCGCCACTAGAACTATTAGCCCGCCGTCTCCTCCAGTGCTGCTTCGTAGATTAACTCCCAGGCTCGGCTGGGAAGCTCCCCAAACATCCAGCACCCGTCACCATTATAGCTACCCAGAGTAGTCACCCTCATCATTCCATATGTGTTGTCCGGCAAAGTGAGATAGCAAAAGTCGGGAGTTCCCAACCCATTCGTTCTCATCTGCGAACTCCTGCCTTGCCTTACGACGGCTGAACTCAGATCAACATCTATGTTGGTTGACAACCGGACCAGGTTGTTGATGAGAAGCGGCTCTGCTTCGCCATTATCCCGCAGCGCCGTGATGTCCATGTCGGCTTCGATTGCTCCGAGAACAACGTGAAGGGATCGTGCTACGTTATCGGGCACGGCAGATTGGGCGAAGCACTCACGCTGAGAATATACAATTTGTGCCATCGAGCCTGTTGCGACCTCATGAGGTAGGAATTGCGGCGACAGCAGGACCAAGTTCTGGCCATAGATGCCCTTGGCCTTTGCGATGCGAGGTATGACAAGTCGCGCGTTGTAGATGTTCAACAGCTTCAGCGGACGTGGCCTGAGCTGGGCTTTGGCAATTTGCTTCACGGTCAAGGCCATGAGCAGCTCATCTGGTTGGCAGTTCATGAACGTTTCTTCGTCTTCCATTGGATCTTCCTTGGCGACCACTCCACGCAATCGTTCGAGGGTAGCTAAAGGAATACGAATGATTCGTTCTTCAAGTAGCGGATCTTGCGGCGGCGACTCGTCTCCCTGCTTTTCCTCGATGGGTGTTTGCAACAGCGGCTCGGTATCCAGAGCACACCCTTTGTGTTGGGCTGCTATGTCTGCCAGGATATCGGACGATGCCCCAAGCATAGGTGGCACGTCATCCTCGCGTCCATCGAGCACCAGCTGGAGCGACCCCATAAACGCCTTTACTCCCGAGATGTCCCATGTGCAATGAGAAAAAGTGTTGGCAAAGACTGTTGCGTCATTGAAGCTGATGATTTTGAAACAAAGCTGCGGAGCATCTCGATCTATCAAGTCGGCCATGACGGTTGGAAAACCTGGGCCAAGGCCGCATCGTCGGAGATGATCGAGGGGAGGACTCAGCGAGACCTCATCGCCCTGGGCATCGGGAAGGTCCCGACCCAAAGGGTGTTCAGTGATGCTGGACTCAAATTCTTCATGGGCGAATTGAAAGGCTGGCCGTGCTTCTGTGAATCGTTGGGGGACGTGTATTTCTAGTCTGCTGCCCTGCACGCGCGGGTTAGTAACGCGGCATCACTTGTCATACTAAGTCGCGGGTTGTGAATTTTTCAGTATTTACTTGCCTTTCTTCTAAACCGGCCTCCTAGTTTGCGCCAGTCTCCGATGCTGAGCAGCTGGGATATTGCCTCCTTTATTTTTCCAGGGTCCAGTACGTCGTTGAATCTTATAAACATTGTCAGAATACATTGCTGATACTTGGCGCCATCGAGCAGATGCACCGGGTAGTTTTGGTCATCCGAATAGCTAGAGTATGGGGCCCTGGTCTCATTGACCAAATGAGGGTGGGTAGAAACAGCAGCAGCTGCCATGACTAGTTACAGTGAGTGTGAAGAGGGTGAGGGTGAGTTTGGCTGTGAAGGTGAGGGTGGGCGTAAGTGTGTAAGTGTGAGTATAAGTGTGAGTGTGAGCGTGGTGTAAGGCAAACAATGTTTATTATTTGGCTAATCTGGCTTGTTTTTGTTGCTTCTTTGAACAAACGCTTGCGGTCTGGGGTGCGAATGCTGCCAGTGTATGGAGGAATGGCAATCAATGAATTGTTATTGGAACTGCCGCATACAGTGCGACACATTCGGCGTGGCTGCTTCCCTTTCGTGCAACCATACACGCGTGAACAATACGTCAACCATACGTCAACCATACGTCAACCATATGTGTTTTGTCCAGACTCCACTCTTTGATTCAAGCGTTTATTTATAAGTGCCCGCGCGGAAACGGCCGGTCGGGAACTAAACTAGCCTCCTGGAATGCAAGGGGCCTTGAATTGAGTCAAATCCGGTGGCGCGCCGAGTACCTAGTTCTCCCGGCCCTCGTGGCCCAATCACATACCAGTCAAAGCTAGAATCCGCTAACCCTGCGATATGTTTCCGGTGAGTGTTTTGAGTATTTGTGATGTACGTCGTAAACGGATGGTAACACTGGCGATAGAGACCGCCACGGCGCCGCCACGAAATTAAAGCAACGGGATTTTTTTTTCTCCCTTGTGAAGGGCTTTCCCTTTTGACGAATTTCTTGGATTACAAGGAGATGCTTTCCAGAGTATCAAAATAAGTAAATAATATATCTACTGGGTCGTCCTGCGCATCAAGTACGCCCACGTTTCCATGAAACCTTTGTACCTACAGAAACCCCGGGACTTTTTTTCAACATGAGTTCAGCGGATATTGCCATAGTCGGCATGGCATGCCGCTTTGCTGGCGATGCCAAGTCACCAGAGGCTTTCCACGAAATGCTCCAGAAAGGAAAGGATGCTTGGAGCAAGATACCCAAGTCTCGCTTCAACATCGATGCTTACCAGCACCCATCTCGTGATCGCCGTGGAACCATGGTAAGAAGCCTCCCCCCTTCCCACAAAACTCAAAACTCGTAATCCGCGCTACTCTCGCTAACGGGCCTGCTCAGGTTTGCGAGGGGGGATATTTTCTGGATCAAGACGTAACCAAGTGGGATGCTCCGTTCTTTTCCTGCTCTGCCTCCGAGGCACGAGCCTACGACCCTCAGCAGCGTTTGCTCCTGGAGGTTGCTTACGAGAGTTTGGAAAACGCGGGCATCCCGGTTGCGAACATAGCCAATACAGATGCTGCCTGTTTCGTAGGTGGCTTCTCGGAAGATTACAAGGCTATCCTCATGAGAGATTTGCACGCCGCACCACAGTACGCGAAGACGGGAACCGCACTCTCCATGCTTTCAAACCGTGTCAGTTGGTTTTTGTAAGTAGGCATACAGCACTCACTACTCGCTTCGTCATTGGATGTACTGTACTTTACTCACATCCGGTAGTAATCTTCGAGGTCCGTCCGTCACTTGCGACACAGCATGTTCCAGCTCCATGACTGCCTTGCACCTGGCCTGCGAGTCGATACGGTCCGAGTCCAGTCCGACCCGCTGCGCCTTAGTGGGAGGCGCAAATCTCATCTTGGAGCCCGATGACCAATGCGGGCTCAACGCGCTGGGCTTCTTCAGTCCGGAGGGCCGATCCTTCTCCTTTGATTCCAGAGCCAATGGATATGCGCGAGGAGAAGGAATCAGCATGATTGTGATCAAGCATCTTGACGACGCTCTCCGAGATGGGGACCCAATCCGAGCCGTGATCCGGGGGACTGGTCTCAACTCAGATGGCAGGGTACGTATATAAAATACCAGTGGGTTTTGGAAGCAACACTAACAAACAAATCCACAACTAGACTGCGGGCATAACCTTGCCGAGCGCGGAAGCCCAGGAGATGCTGATAACAAACACGTACAGGACGGCTGGTCTCGACCCGTCCGACACACAGTACGTCGAGCTGCATGGAACGGGTACCAAGGCCGGCGACGCCGCCGAAGTTCGCGCAATTGCCAACACTTTTACTGCCGGTCGAAGCGGACCGCTCTATTGCGGCTCCGTCAAGTCGAGGGTTGGGCATACCGAAGCCTCAGCCGGCGTGGCATCCATCATCAAATCTGTGCTCTGCCTAGAAAAGGGTGTCATTACCCCCAATCTCAATTTCGTCAAGGCAAACCCTCGGCTACGACTCGAATCGTCGGGTATCGTCGTGCCAACCTCTATAATTGCATGGCCGCATTGTGAGGTGAGGAGATGCTCGATCAACAACTTCGGGTTCGGCGGTACGAATGCTCACATCATAATCGATGACGCATACAACTACCTGCGGCTGCGAGGAAAATTGCCAGTCCGAGACACCCGAGACAGTATCGAGGAAGACACAACGCGGCCACGAGTCTTTGTTCTTTCTGCTCCCGAACAAGCTGCTGTTTCGCGACAGCGTCAGGCGCACGCGCGTCATCTCCAATCACGTGACGGCGTCGGTACGCTACCATCACGCCTTGGCAAGACGTTGAACGAGCGTCGGTCCATCTTCCAATGGAGACACGCCGCCGTTGCAACATCTCTCGATGAGCTCCAGGCCCTGTGGCAAGATGAACAGTCCCCGTCTGTCAAGGCCACGGCCTGCCCAAACGTCGCCTTCGTCTTCACCGGGCAGGGTGCTCAATGGTATGGCATGGGCCGCGAACTGGCGTCGTTTGACGAGTTTTCTGCCTCGGTCCGCCGGTCTGCCAGCTACCTGAGTGGCATAGGCTGTTCGTGGAATGCCTGGACGGAGCTGATGACGCCAAAGTCCGCATCCGAGTCCAAGTTGAGCCTGCCCGAATACTCGCAGCCACTGTGCCTGGTCCTGCAGATTGCCCTCGTCGACCTGGCAGAGCAATGGGGCATCAAGCCTTGTGCTGTCATCGGCCACTCCTCGGGCGAGATTGCCGCTGCGTATGCCGCCGGCGCGCTGAATCAAGAGGACTGTTTGAAGATTGCCTTCTACCGTGGCCTTGCATCCAAAATGGCCCAGGCTCGCCAACCCAACGGTTCCATGATGGCCGTAGGCTTATCACCTCGAGCCGTGGAGCCATACCTCGGTCGCACACGCGGAGCCGTGGTCCTTGCCTGCATCAATGGCCCTGAATCGGTGACGCTCGCGGGCGACAAGGCAGCATTGCAAGGCCTCGAGGCAGTATTCAAGAAGGAACAAAAGTTCTGCCGCCTGTTGCAAGTGGAGAACGCCTATCACAGTCCCCAGATGCTCAGTGTTAGAAGTGAATACGAGGAGAACATCAAGAATATCTCGTCTCCCCGAGCGGATTCGTCCATCATGTTCTATTCAACTCTCCATGGTCGACACATTCCAACATCTCAGCTTACTGCAGAATATTGGGTTGAGAATCTGTGCTCCCCTGTTCAATTTGTCGCCGGCCTGGACGATATGATGTACGCAAACGTTGCCAGTCGGCAGCTCAAGACCAAGTCCAAACTGCCGAGCATACTCCTGGAATTGGGCCCTCATTCGGCACTGGCGGGCCCAGTCAGGCAATACAAAGCGGCTCGTGACGGATTAGAGAAATTGTCCTATTTTTCATTCCTTGCGCGGGCACAGGATGCGGCCGTGACAGCCCTCAGAGCAGCTGGGTCTCTTTGGACCATGGGAGTGCCTGTCAAGTTGAACAAGGTAAGTTGTTGGTACAGACACATATGCATGCATGCCGTGACGAGATGGGGACCTCTTCTAACACAAAGTGTGTGCAGGTGAACAACGATGCCGGGTCGACCACTGTCATGGTAAACCTGCCTGCCTACCAATGGAATCACTCCACATCGTACTGGCTCGAGAGTCGACAATCAAGAAACCATCGTCTGCCCCGATTCGCCAGGCACGACCTCATCGGCTCGCGGTTGGACTCTTACAATCCCCTGGAGCCCGTGTGGAAGAATCATCTGCGCATCGCAGAGCTACCGTGGCTCCGGGACCACCAGATTCAAGGCGATGTCGTGTTTCCCGCAGCAGGCATGATCTGCTCTGCCATTGAAGCCGCCAAGCAAATTTCAGAAGCAGACGGATCTAGTCGGGACATACGTGGCTTCGAGATTCGCGAATTTTCCGTGTCAGAGGCCCTCGTGATTCCTACTGATGACGTGGGTGTAGAGATTTCTGTCAGCATGAAACGGCGAAAGGTCGGCATGGGCAGTGGCGCAGGGCCCTGGTACGAGTTCTCTTATTACTCGTGTCAAGGGGACGTCTTTGTCGAGCACGCCTCTGGGCTTCTGCAGATTCAGCACTCTGCACAGGCCAACGAAGTCGATGCAGGCAAAGAATGCAAAGAGGAGGTCCTGGCCCATCATATGAATTGGGGACACAAGAGGGCAGCATGCCTCGAGCGAGTGACGAGGTCGGGCCACTACGAATTCTGCGAGGAACAAGGCCTCTGTTTTGGTACTCCCATCCCCGATATTGCCCACGTCGTATCTTGGTCCATTGAAAATCACTAACTCGGAGTCTTTCCAGGTAAAACCTTTCAAGGCTTGCGCAGTGCCCGCAAAAACGGACTGACAGTTGCCTTTGAGACCAAGATTGCAGATACGCGTGCATGCATGCCGGAGTTTCAGGAGAGCGATTATGTAGTCCACCCAGCAACGCTCGACTCGGTGTTTCAGGCAATGATGATTACGGTTCCAAGAATGGAAGGGGTTGAGAAACAAGTCTGGGTTCCGACTGGTGCCGCCAACATCTCCATCTCGAGTGGCATTTCTCGTGGCTACAGCACTGTGTTGCACGGACTGGCCGAGTCTGAGCTGACGGGAGTTCGCGAAATGACGGCGTCAGTCGTCATCAAAGACGAGCAAGGAGAGTCAGACTCAAACTCGCCACCCGCAATTGTCATCGACGACTTCAAGTTCACCGGGCTGGGTTCCACTCACAGCCCAAAGCAATCGTCGGATCTCGCCGTCTCCAAGTACTACTCATCGACTACTTGGAAACCTGACCTGAGCCTGGTCGATGGTCAAGCACTGCGAAACATGATACAAATCGAAGATGAAGCACCCAGCCACATGAGGCAGTTTTGCTCCATGGCCAATCGCCTCGTGAACAAAATGTGCAGACTCGCACTCTCAAAACTCGATTTGACCTCTGGCACGTCAACGCCTCCTCATCTGCTCAAGTACGCCCAGTGGATGCGAAAACGATGCGAAAACGAGGATGCGGGAATTGTCACGCCGCCACGCAGCCCCGATAATCCTAGTCCTCCCTCCGAGTTGCCAGATCTGATGGAAATGCACGACGATTTTACTCGGGAATATCCGATAGATGGCCAGCTTGCGCTCCACGTTTTTCAATCACTCGGGGCCATTTTTGCGCAGGAGACGACTCCTATTGCCGCCCTCAGGCAAGGAGACATGCTTCCGAAGGCATACCGCGATGTCTATGGCCTGCACATCACCAAGCAGCTGCTCCAATCTTGGTTTGATCTCAAGGCACACAAGCAGCCAAGTCTCCGCGTCATTGAAATAGGCGCCGGAACGGCGTCTACTACATTACCACTGCTACAACGACTTGGCGCGGATGGGAGCGAGACGCCTCGTTTCCACCAATGGACCTTTACTGATATATCTGCGGGATGGTTCGACAGTGCCGCGACTGCTCTACAGGATTGGAAGTCTCACGTTGAGTACAAAGTATTGGACATTGATCAGGATCCCACCGAGCAGGGTTTCGAGGCCGAATCATACGATGTGGTTCTCGCCGTGAACGTACGTGCAGTTTTTTTTTTTTTTTTTGTTCCTTGCAGCTTCGATATTCGCTAACTTTTCCAGGTTCTTCACGCTACTAAAAAAATTCGTACGACACTACAGAACTGCAAAAAGTTGCTCAAGCCTGGTGGTAATCTTGTCCTTGGCGAGTATACCAACCCCAACGAACTGGGCAACTTCGTGTTCGGCATCATGCCTGGATGGTGGGCTTCTGAAGACGGGAGAGACAATGGGCCATTGCTACGACAATCTCAGTGGGACGAGGCACTTCTGGAGGCCGGATTTTCTGGCGCTGACATTTCTCTCGCCGAAAATGACGATCCAATCGCCCACCGGATGTCGATGATTGTCAGCACCAAACCACGCAGGGAGACGCCATCCAGTGAGACTGTTACGGTAGTCATTGGGCCTGGATGCAGTGATGCTACAAAGGTAATCGCGTCAAACATTTGTCGTAGCTTCCGGCAGCTCGGTCACAGCGCGGTGGTCCAGGACCTCGGGTCGGCAGTCGCTGATCCAAGCGGCAAGACAATCATCTCTCTCCTCGAATATGAGGATGCCTTTTTGGAGAACGTTCAAGAAACCGGTTTCGAACAGATCAAGCGTATCCTGCTTCATAGTCAAGAAGTACTATGGGTGACTCGGTCCGACCCCGTCGATGCCCCTGGTAGTCCTGCCAAGCGCATGATTTCCGGACTTTTGCGCTGTCTCAAGACCGAAGACTCCTCGCGCAGGCTGTACGAGATGCACTTTTCCCACGCGTTGGGTACTGAATCAGATTCAACGACGGCCTCTGTGTGCCAACGACTCTGTACCACCTGGGACGGCGTCGAGGATGACGCCCTGGCCGAAATGGAGACGGAGGAAAGAGAGGGACAGATGTGCATCCCTCGTTACATGCCTCACAAGACCATGAATGATAGTCTATCACGCGCAACGCAGACCTCGGTCACCAAAGCAGAAATGGGTCCCCTGTTCCAGACCAACAGGCCATTGAAGATGACTATCGGACAACCCGGCATGCTCGATACGCTCCACTTCGTCGACGACGATGGCTGTGCGGGTCAACTACTCGGGGAAGAAGTTGAGATTGAAGTCAAGACTTGCGCGTTGAATTTTCTGTGAGTATTATCGAGTGTTTCATTGCGACGGCGACGACAACGTGTCATATTCCCGTGGAATGCTGACCTTTGTGACAGAGACATCATGATTGCCATGGGCCAGATCCAGCGGCCCGTCCTTGGACACGAAGCTGCTGGCATAGTCCGTCGGGTAGGTGGAAGGACGACCAGACTCTCCCCTGGAGACCGCGTCCTCTATATTGGTCCGGGAGCCATGCGGACTCATATCCGATCTCACGAGTCCGCCGTTTATAAGGTTCCGGACAGCATGTCCCTCGAGGACGGTGTATCCATCCCCATCGCCTACGCTACTGCGTACCAGTCCCTCGTGGAGGTGGCCAGAGTGCAAAAGGGTGAATCTGTGCTAATCCATGCCGCTGCTGGAGGTATGAACAAAAAACCCCTCTTCTCCTGTCGTGGCAAGAATTCGTGCGCAAAATCAACACGTCGCTAACACGTGAAATACTCAGGCCTGGGCCAAGCTCTCATTCAAATCGCGAAAATGCTCGAAGCGGAAATCTTTTGCACTGTTGGTTCTATTGCCAAGAAGAAGACCATTGTTGCTCTGGGTGTCCAGCCTGATCGCGTCTTCAGCTCGCGAGACACCTCTTTTGCCAAAGGCATCAAACGTGTGACAGGCGGTCGCGGCGTAGACGTCGTCGTCAACTCGTTGGCAGGTGAGGCCCTCCGTCAGAGCTGGAGATGTCTTGCCCCTCATGGCAGGTTCATCGAGGTCGGTAAGAAGGATATTCTAGGCAACAGTGGTCTTGACATGCAGCCATTCGTCAACAATACCCTTTTTGCGGGCGTGAACCTCGAAGACATGATGGTCAAGGAGCCGCTTCGGTGCGGCAAACTCTTGTCCAAAGTGCTTCGGCTTTTTGAGCGAGGCGCAATTGACTTCATACGGCCCATCGTGGTCCACGACTTTTCCAAGGTGGAGTCGGTTTTCCGAGAAATGCAGCGAGGAAGTCACATCGGTAAACTGGTCCTCAGGGCCACACCTGAATCGCGTGTGCCTATTCTCCCGAGAGCAGCAGTTCCCTTGTGTCTCAAGGAAGACGTGACGTATCTTCTCGTCGGCGGCTTGGGAGGACTGGGCCGGGCTCAAGCTCTTTTCATGGCAGAGAATGGAGCTCGCCACATTGCGTTCCTCTCTCGGTCTGGAAGTGCGCGTCCAGAGGCGAAGGCGCTCATAGCAACGCTGGAGGAACGCGGAGTCGAAGCCAAGGCGTTTGCCGCAGATGTTGCCGACAAAGCTCAGCTACAGAGTGTTCTCGACCAAATTTCCAAGACCATGCCACCCATCCGAGGTGTCATCCAGGGCGCAATGGTACTCGCCGACAGTCTTTTCCACCGGATGAGCCACGATCAGTGGGTCAGTGCAACGAGGCCAAAAGTTCAGGGTACGTTTTACTGTTTCTTTTTTTTTTCTTTCTTTCCTTTTCCAAATCGAAGGAAGACCAACCCGATGATGATTATGTATCTAACACGAGCCTTTCAGGAACCTGGAACCTCCACGAGTTGCTTCCTCAAGACCTCGAATTCTTCGTCGTGCTTTCGTCACTCGCCGGCATCATAGGTTCCGTCTCACAGAGCAACTATGCGGCAGGAAATACTTTCCTTGACGCGCTGGTGCACTACCGACGACAGAAGGGCATGTCAGCGCACAGCCTTGACATTGGCGTCATGACAGGGATCGGATACGTCGAAGAACACGATGACGCCCGGGCACGCACCAGTCATCTGAGAGTGGTGAGTATCTGCATGTTTTTTTTATAAAAATGAAAAATACATTTAGATCTTTCTTTTTCTTTCCGCCTAATACTGACAAAATCAATGTGTAGACAAGATTGGGGGAGCAGCAATTCATGCACGCCTTGCGGTGCTCACTCGCTGGCACTGTCGACGGCAACGAAGCCCTGCCGCCTCAACTGCTCGTCGGTGCTGGTAGTGGAGGTATTCAGCAAGCAGTGCATAGTACAGACGCCGACGCCGACGCCGATTTCTACTGGCTGCGGTCGCTCGCACCGTTTGCCTATCTCCGACAGATGGACACGAAAAGCAAAGATGGCACGAGCGCGGCGGGCCCGGGCGAGGAGAGTGAGATGCTTCATCAGCTCACGCTCTGCAAGTCCATGGATGGCGCCGTCGAAGCGGCCCAGAATCTGCTGATGAGCAGGATCGCCAAGCACATCTCGATTGCGGCCGAGGATATCAGCGCAGACAAGCCGATCCACACGTACGGTGTCGACAGTCTGGTGGCCGTCGAGCTGCGCAACTGGCTGTCGATGAGCCTAAAGTGCGAGCTGAGCATCTTCGACCTGACCAGCAGCGCACCAATAAGCGACGTGAGCAAGAAGATTGCCAGCAAGTCCCTGTTGGTCCCTGCCGCTGTCATGGCTCAGACTCGGGGCGGTGCATGATTTGCTTGCGCCCGTCATATCATTTCAAGACAGATGATGCGTACAACAGTGTGAATGACGTTTGCTTTTTAAACTCGCAGAAAGATGACTTAGCCCAGGCTGTCTAAGCTTATGTATTGAACTTGGGGTTTTAATAATGGTTTCTTGGTGGCAAATAAATTCACGAGGCTTCACTACTTTGAGAACTCTAATGGTCCTCCATAGCTGCAACCATGCAGTATCCAGCAAACCTGGCGAGTTGCCGCGGTGATTAAATCTGGCGGGAGAGCAAGACAAGAGGGACGAACGAAAGGAGAAACAAGAGCAAGAAGCACGAGAACAAGGTCACAAGTCAGCTTGGGCTTTCGCAACCGGCCTCGGAGAGTTGATGTGATAGTTCGGCCAAGGAAAGCAACCAGCTCGATGAAAGCAAGCGAATCGCAATTGAGCTGGGCCCAACAAACATCTGAGCGACTTGTCTTTCGCTTCTCGTTCCGCTGCGTCTTAGCCCCAGCACGTGTGTCTTTATGTCCACTTTCTACCAAGGATGGTACATGTTTGCCAACTTCGGATCGAGGACACATCGACGTAGAGGGCTGGGTTCCGTCGGGCACAGCTCATTTCATATTTTGCATCATTGGATGAAGCGGCGCAGTTTTTGTGACGACCGTTAGCCCCTCATGTGCCCAGAGGCACGTCGGATCACTGCAGTACGGACCGGTGAAACGCTTAAGCTGTTTTAGGCAAGTTACTTTCCGCTGTGCATGATGCAATTTGACACCTCCGATAGTTGCCTTCACAGAAGGCCCATGTTGCCGTTGCAACAGATCAACGGGATACTGAGGGTCTGGCCTGGATCGTCAGCTGTCCTTTAGCTTCTCCAGTGTGCCCTTGAGTTCGCTAGCGCTTTCTCTCGACATTCGCTCGAACCTTTCTATGATTGCGGTTAATAACAACGGTTTGGAATTTTTGGAAGCACGTTTGTTGATGCGCTACTTACCATCTGGTGTTCCGTCTAGCGTAATGGCGTGCCAATTACCAGACAGCCAGAGCGTGGCGGGACTAATGTTACAGTTTGCCTGGCCCAAGTTTCGAAATATGTCGATGCGAGGAAGAGGTACGGATTCTGCCATGTGTGAATATGGGGCAATTAATTGCCGAACCCTGACAGCACTTACTATGAGCGAAGTGATGAGAATCGTGGTGAAACTGGAGGGGAAGAGTTTTAGGATGACTTGACGCGCCCGACTTAAGATGGTGGAAAATGGCAAATTTGATGGCGTTCCCGACCTCTGGCTCGACATACACATAGCTCTCTTCTGGTTCGCCAACCATGATTCCGGTGTTGCAGGAAATAGGTATACCTTTTGCATCAATCGTGGTGAATTTGGCGGTCGCGGTGTGATACGAACGAGACCTAGGAATCGACTCAATTATGCCCTTGCTGAGATGTGGTAACATGCGCACTTGTTGGAGGGGGAGCATTGTGTTAGATAAATGGTTAACTGATATCGACTTGGTTGCAAGCGGTGAAAAGGAAGACTCATAACAGGCAATGGTTGATTTATTATGGACGGTTCAAGTTCAACCGTAATCTCAACACATGTTGGCAGTAACTCGGCTAAAGGGGGCAGACGCAACTCCATTATTGCAAGTCGTTTATGTATGTGGTTTGCGGGGTTTTTACGAAACCCACCAACTTCGCGTCTCATCCATCTTGGAAAAGGCAATTTGCCACGGACAATTGTCAAGTCAGGGTAAGAAGCAGCTTTCGCGCAGGAACATATTTATAATGACGGAACAATACGTCGCAAATATATTTGGAATTTTGACTTGTTATGGGTTGGCTACTCGTTGAGAGTTATACAAGGGCGATTGGCGTGGCTTGACGTGGCTTAGTGTGGCTGCTAGTGTCTTGTCACTGGCTCTAACACAATAGCTAGCTCGTTGATGCCTTAGGCTTGAGGCCTTCAGTGCCCCGACCGAGGCAACAAGCGGATTATTAGAAAGCAGACGTTTGTGCAACTCGAGAGCTTTTGAGCCAGCGACGAGCTTGCGCGCTTTGGCGAATTGTCCCTTCTTTGATTCTGCGAGGAGTCTTTGCGACTGACCTTCAAGCGTAGCTTCATCCCCATTCTTAGGCTCCTGCAGCCTAGTATTATTTGAGATTAGGAAACACGGCTCACCTCTACTCAACATTTTGACTGCAAGCCATGGTCACGATGCATGAGCCAAATCCATCGATCCGAGAGCTGATGACGTTGGCGAAACCATCTATATCGGAAATACGGCCGCACATCTTCATTGGCAATTTGTTCAGTACGCTGGATCCGAATACTCTTCGAGCAAATAACATAACCGCCGTCGTTTCGCTCATGGATGCCCGTCATGGGAAATGGGGCACCCCGTCGATTCGAAGCATAGTGCCCGAGACCAACCACCTGTACATCCCGTGTTTAGACAGCTCCACCATGGATCTGCTTCTATTCATGAGCGATGTCTGCGACTTCATCGAAGAACACTCGTGCAGAGACGACACAAACGTGCTCGTTCATTGTAGAGCAGGTGTCTCCCGTTCTGCGTCCCTCGTCATAGCCTATCTCATGCGGAAATACAATCTGAGCCTTGACGAAGCCCTAGCCGAAGTGAAGGAGAAGCGAAAGGTGAGGCCAAGCCCAAATTTCATGGCCCAACTGTGCGTCTGGGAGGCTGTCGGGTATCAAGTTTGGCAGGACAAGGACAGGAAGATTGCAAAGCGGGAATATCAAGACTTCCTTGACACGAGGTTGTGTCTTTTGAAGTCCAAGGGTCTGACAGGCGACGAACCTATCGAAATACAAAGTCTTTAGCCTGTTCTTGTCACTCCAGGCACTAGCATATTCACCATGATGCTTTCTTGGCTCCAACTCTGGGCCCAAAGTTCCACCCTGGGATTCGTCAAGACAGGACCATCCTCCTCTGCCAGCCCAACAAACTGCTTTCATAGCGCCTGCGACCCGGGCCATCGTCACACCATTATTTGTAATGATAATGATAACAAATCCCCTCCACGGCGGCTAGTGGACTAGTCCAGCCACCCGCAACTCCCGCCGAGGGGCCCGGAACAAGCCGCAACTCAGTCTTAAGCCAATCCATTGAGCTTTGGGATGTACTGTACAGTTTAATCCATGTTGGGTAAGACGTAATCAAACCTGAATGCACCTTTATCAAGAACTCACTGGTGAATTTGAAGTTATCATGGTCAACCGAGGACCATGAAAACTTTCAGGCTCCCCATATCGCCTAAATGTCCCCTTCCATTGCAACCTGCCAAAGCCTCGCCAATCCAGCCATCCATCGCGCCACTTGTCATTGTGAAATTTCTTGAACTCAGCACTCCCACCATCATGACGCTCCCATCTTGCGACGTGTTCTATCGAAACCATCCCGAGCACACATGCTGTCAGCGGTCGCGCCGCACGTGTCATCAAGAACCTGCCCGACTTGATCTTGCCCCCGTGCCACCCAAAGGCATTTCTACTTCGTCACATTGACTCATGAGCCAGTCACGGCATCGTTGCACATCATCCTCTTCCCATTAAGGGCAACACTCGGGCCAGGACGTTTCCAGAACGGCTTCTCAAACCACTGAGGCCAGAAACCGCCGAATTCCCAATCGATGATGGCCCGTATCTTGAGTGTCTGAGGGTCTACTATCACGTTATGTTGCCCCAGATCGTTGTGGCAGAAAACATAGTCCCCTTTGATCCCCTTCGGTCGCCAGCAGCTATTGATCTTCCATTGATTGCTGGTCACCCGTTGAGGCGGGCATAGGAGAGATTCGCCGGGTACTCCCGGAAACTCGGACCGGAGGGTCTGCAGAGTTGCTACATGTTGTTCTACTTCCTTCATCACCACCTCCTTGTCCTTGTGCTCCAGTTCCCGCATACTAACGCCCTCTACGAATTGAGACTGGAAATAGAAGGCTCCGTCGTCCTCGAATGTGCATTCGACGGGTGGAAGAGGAATGTTGGTCTTTTTGCGGAGAAATCGAAGAATCGCGGCATCTGTTTTCCACCGCTGGGGATATGTCGTCGGAGGGACTATGACAACATTCTTGGAGTTTGACTGCCACTCGTGCGGTCGCAGAGTTCGCTTCATGAAGAAGCCACCTACGTGGAGATACTTCTTGTCGGCGAGGACGGCAGAGCAACAGGGCTCTCGGCGGTCGTTGAGTTCTCGATTGGTGACCATCTTTATAGTACTAAGAATGTATTTGATGACAGGAAAAAGGTTGAAAATCTGAGTTCGATGCCTAGCTCCGGTGGGGAAGAGTGGATACATGCAGTGACCGTGACTAATATCCCTGTTATTTAACCAACTCGCACCTACGGAGTAATAAGCATGCTAAAAGCATTTGTCAGTCGCGAAAGCGGGACAAGACTTCGCGATACTTGTGCTTAACTTTCTACTCAGCCCACTGCCACTGCGAGCCATCCTAATTCCTGTGACGACCTGTGACGCTGGGAGTCTGCATCCCACACCCATTCAGTACCTGGCTCTTGCTCCTGCGCTTGTTGGCTCGGCGGATTGTGTTGCTGCGCAGCCCTACCCTGTGTCTCTAGGCAGCCCCGCGCTGCCCGAATATACCATGATTCGGCGGGTCTCGATGGCTCTGCGCCATGTCAACAGCGCCAGAACTGATAAGGCCTTGCCCTTCTGCTCGAGAGAGGAATTCCATGGTCCATTCTTGGCACCGCTTAGTGCTAACCTGGGATGTCGTCAACAATACTCGGCGCGCCCGACTCAAGTCATAATGCTTACACCATCAATGGGAGCTCGAACATCCTGGCCTCAGGGAGGAGGGGCTACCATGGCTGCTTCCCATTCGAGTGGTCCTCGTGGATGAGTCTCCGTAGCAAAGTTCTTGTAGGGGGGCTCACGGACGTGAGTTGAGTCGACATGTCCAAGAAACACCATTTCTCGCAGGTCGCGAGAATCACTACAGTCGTAGTTCCGTTTGAACTCAAGCCTATAGCCTGCCATCACCGGCTCGCCCACGACGTGGATAATCGTGCCCTTGCATGATGTTGATTTAAAGTCTTTGCTCAGACCCTTGGTATCACTCGTGGTATTTGGAATGAAGACGGCGAAATGAGCGCGTTAGCTTGTAGCGGCACGAGACTTCGCCAGATAGACAGAGCGATGAGCCATGTATACAGGGTACGACAGTTCGCTGTTTCAACAAATGGCAAGTGAGAAAGAGGACAACTATCGAGCTGTCGTTAGATGGGAGATGGGGATAAGTTACGGCTTCAGAAGCTAGGTTAAAGAGCTTGCAAGCTTATATAAATAAAGCCAGACACGTCGCTGCCGCCTACGAACCAATGTAGCCATGATTCCGGCGGTGTGTATAATAAGACAGCGAATCAGAACACTGGAAGTGAGTTCAAACCCATCGCAAGCGGGAGCTTGGGATAGTGTGCAATACGCATGTATCTGGCAGCCGCGCGTAAACATAGCCTAAACGGCAATAATTGGTGGATCATAAAAGGCAGCGGCGGGTCGCCCTTTCGGTGGCCTACCTATGACAACCTGAGATTTCAATACTCCGTACGCCGTAGAGATGAACGACTTCAAATGATTGAAAATGAATTAGCCAAAGAATGCAAGGATATGTGATAAAAAACATCAAAAAACATACAACAGCCGGTGTTCGCTGGTCGTCACCGACCCAACTACTAATCTGCCCCTTACTAGCTTGACTATGGGAGAGCGGACGGGATCCCGTATTTTCTAGTAGGTATGGTCGTATGTGCTAACAATTCAGGCAAATATGGTATATGACCACATTCTTTCCCCACGCTCCCTTAGTGGGGGCTGGTAGGTTAACGAAAGAGAGAGGAGACAAGACCCCTTATTAGCTTTCAATAAGTCTTTTGAACCGCTCCCCTAACGTGAACGCGCTTCTATATGTACTAATTATCGGATACATTTTATGAGGATACAACGGCTGCCTCGCCTTGGAAGATTCCCTTTTACAATTTAGAGGAGGCTGCAGAAACTCGTTAACAGATTTTGTATAGATGGAGAATCTCTAGGATGTGGCAGATCCAGTGCAGGAAATAGCTAGCTTCAGCGATAACCCAGGTTATAAAGCCTATTGACGTTGGCTTATTCTTGGGAGTGACCACCTGTTTTCAGCGCCCTGTGTACCGTACTATGCACTCGTCAACAGCTAAATTTGTGCCTAGTTTAAAGAGTCGAAGTGAGTCTTTTTGGAGACCTTCGTGGGGTGGTTGGTTGGTTGGCCCGTAATTTTGTTTGGACTTGTCATCGATTGAAACTCTGGGCATTATGCATCTTGAGGATGTACAACTTCGTGCATTGTGTTGTTGGCGATAGAGAACGGGCGTGGAAGAGTGGTTTCTTCGTGGTTGCAAATCCGAAGCTGGCGATGCAGGAGGTGAAAGCGATCAAATGTGGGACATTTTTCTATATTAGGTGCGTTGGGAGGCTTGGTACTACTGAAGAAATCTTCCAATGGTCCTTAAGTTGTGATTCTGCTTGAATTATCAGGGAAAGCGGAGCTTTGTCTGCGTTTTGCGTGCAAGGCGAAGGCACAAGAGTGAAGCGAAGCTTCCCGCTTTCCCTTTATTAAAATAAGGCTATCCTATAGAGATATCTCTTCTAATTAGTTAGACGCGAATTACTCTTTAGTGATTAGTCAAGAAATTTTTTTCTGCCTCTCTTAACCGCCCGGTTCTAGGGGGGGGGGGCAGATTAGTTAGTCAAATCGTCAGTCAAATCGTCAGTCAAATCGTCGAATCGGTCAAAAAGTCAGTCAATTAGTCAGTCAGTCAGTCACTTAGTTAAATCGTCAAATCGTTAAATCGTTAAATCAGTTAAATTATTAGTTAGTTTAGAAAAAAAACCCAGAAACGGATAATAATTAGCCTAGGCGGATACCAACGCTTTCCCTGCGCCTATAATGCCGATAAATTCGAGCAGCCATAAGGATCTTGTAATCATACAAGCAATCCATAAATACACTTCTAGGAATGTAGTTTGCTTCCACTTATTCATACGCGCGTCTGACTAACTACTTCATGGCGGTATTGTTGCCTAGCCGTTTTAGACGCCGTTCCTCTCGCTTCTCGTCCGCTCGAGCGTGAATTCTTTCCTTTAACTCGCGCATATCTTTTGCGGGGGTGATGTCTGGATCGTAATCGGTGACCACAGTCCAAGTGCCTTGTTGTTCGTGGTGCGAACCATCCACCTGCCTTACAAAATCATCAAGGTGGCTGAGACTTGGAAGACAGACCCATCCATATCGATTTTGTTTCGCAGTGCCGACCGCAACTGGCTCGTATTCTGCAAAGGTTTCAAGAAGACCATTAGGTGTCAAGACATCTCCGGTCGAGCGCCTAACTCTTGCAGTATACGGATAGAGCTCCCTCGGTTTAGGTCTCGTGCCGTGCCAGAGCTTGCGTTCTTCAGGAGCATTTGCAGGTAGTCCTCGGCGCCTTCTATTTAAAACGCTAGAATTGCGATCAGAGGTTGCAATTCTGAGTGGTTGATCCTCGTTTGAATTCGTTAAAAGGTAACACAAAATCGCCGCGGCACGAACGGTATCTGTCGCAGCGTTATGCCTACCGTTCAGGCTATGTAGATCTTTTGGCTCGAGATACCCAAAGCCGCAGGCCTTGAGGGTTTCGCTTAACCCTGGCTTGTCAATATGACTGGAAAGTCTTGCTAGCTCTTGGAGATCAAGCCAGGATGTAAAATAATCTGTAAAGCTGTTATAGATTGTCGAGAGTAACTGAAGCTCGAATCGTAAGTCGAAACCAACGAAAATTAAATGTTCGGTAGCTACAGAGCAATATTTTTGCCGATACGAATCGATAAGAGTCCTGGCATATTGTTCGATATCAAGGCTAGAAACAATATGATGTTGGCCGAATCTATGAGGTTCGCATTTCTTAGGTCTCGTCATTTCGACAATTTGTATCCAGTGCGTTTCAATTGCGAAAATATCGACAAAATTCTCTAACGTCACAGGCATGACATCCGTCTGTCTCGTTTCGGCCATTCGTAGTATGGATATCCCAAGTTCGGAGGCCTGAGTATTATCTCCACCCCATGGTTCAGCGTCAAAAACGACGAACGTTGCGTCGCTAGCAACTAGTTTGAGGGCTTCGAGATTGGAAATGCACGCGTCATAAAGACGCCTCCAGTGCCCGACCTTGAATCCTTTGGGGCAGATGCTGTATTTCATTTTTGTGCTGAAAAAAAAGGGTAGCGAACTGGAAGAAAATTAAAACGTGTGGACGATGGGCGCAGTGAAAGATGATAACAGATTGCAGATTAAGTAAGAATCCGCTGTGATGGAAAGGCTTTCAATGTGGCGCAGGAGAGTTCAAGGACAGACGCCTAGCTGCAACTTTGCTAGGAAATTTGTGAGAAAAAAACAAAAAAGAACTCGCGGATGGAAGTTGACAGGCTTTACACCTGGAGAGTACACAGCTGAGACGGGATTCGAACCCGCGAGACCGAAGTCATTGCACTCTGAATACAACCTGATAACCGCTACAGGACCCAGCTTCCTTGTTGGCAGGATGACACGTATTGTTAGTTATAAAGGAGTTCTGAAGCAAGACTATGTATGATGGAAGGAGCGAAACTGTGCAAATGGCAGGTTACTCCGGTCGGGCACCAAATCGCTAGCAAGGTTTTACAAGCAAGAATTCGCAAAGTGGGCCGTATGTCACGGGATCTTTCCGATTTCGCCCCACAACATCATGTGACGTCCGATCTTTGCATTGGGCTTCGAGGTACCAGTAAATAGTGCGGGGCTTAGTCAAGCTAGAGCTCACGGGTCACTGGGTCAGTCCGTCCATCATGCACAACATGTCGCATTCTCTGCCGTCTGTATTAGCTAGGTGATTTAAAAAAAAGGGGAGATTAGGATGTCGATTCAAACGCCGAGTCCGCAACTCAATGTATAAAACGTCGGCCCGAACTCGCCCGAGCTTTATTTGCAAGCACTTGTTTGAGCGTCCCGGGGGCCGTAGCTAGTTCCGATTAGAGCATGTGATCTGGTGCAAATGAGTTCCTAGACATGGTTAGATCGACATTTGATGGCGCGTCCATGTCTTTTTTTTTTGGGGGGGGGGGAGGCAAAAAGAAAAAGGACTCTACCGCCAACATGTGGGCACCCAGAATGCCTTTGTCGTTATGCATCGTTGCCGCCGTGGCTTATAAAAGTGGCCAGCAAGACAAACGGATTGGTTAGCTTCGGAGATTTATCTGGTTGATTCGTGATTTCGTCAACCGAGGAAGCTGTGGCTGTTTCACAGCTGTTCAACTTTTCTCCTGGTTTGAAGTCCAAAAACTGAAAGAAGCGCCAGAAGACATCATTGTCAACACCTTTGAGGCTCCAAATCGGTGTCCGCACAAAGGTCCCATCAAGAGATGTTGACAAGCCGGAAACGAGTATCGCGGGGGTGATAAAATTGGCATTGTCAGGTCCATCTGACTCGGCCTTGAGTATTCGTACCACGAGTACTCAAGCCTAGGGACACCGCCACAATGAGTACTCGGCGAATGGCTCCGACTCGGTTTCAAATGGTCTCATGACTTTGTCGGCCCATCCATCACTACGCCAGTCATGGTCGTACTCAACTGCCCACAGCAGCTTACAGTACTCCCAGTACTCCGGATACCAGCCAGCTTGCTCCCAGTCTATAATACCCGCAATTCGCCGAGGCCCAGGTCCGTCGGATATTATGATATTCCCAAGGGTAAGGTCCCCATGAGTAAAATAGATGTACCCTGTGTCGGGCAGGAATTCTCGATATGGGCCTGTGACCCCGCCCGGCCCTGGCCTTTGATGAGTGGCAGCAGCAAGAAACCAGTCGTTGAATGACTTTATAGTTTGAAACGGCCCTTCTTCGTAATCAAGCTTGAAAAACCTATCTTGCACAACTCCTCCGTTTATGGATCCTAAATCGTGGTCAGCGCACTCTGTATCGAATGGGATCAACACACGCTTGGGGGTATATATACCAATAAAGCGTTTTCCCGAAGTGCCTTGGCTGACTCGTCTTAGTTCTCTGACAATTCGGCTCAAATCGCTACATATCAATGTCTTGTCCGCCTCAAAAAGCGTTGGCCATGCCTCTCGCAATGTTTGTCCCGGAATCAGGCTCATGTAAATGAAGTTTAGGTCGCCATACTTTCTCCATCCAAATACCTCAGGCACAGGCACCTCATTGTTTGCGAAGACCTGTCTGACAGCCCTCATGGTTTGTGCTTCCTCCAACCTCATATAAGAGCAATGACCAATCTTAACAGCGAGGTTCAGGTGCTCAAACTTGACGACACAGGCTCCTTTGTCTGGAAATTGTTGGAAGATGGCAGCAGGTGATGGCAGCTGTAGTGAGGGGTCCCCCGATCGGAAAAATGAAGTATCGCGAAAATCCATCTCTGCCTATGAGATATCAGGCAAAGAGGCGATGTCGATGCATAACTGATTAGCTCGTTCTGCCGCCATTGATGAGGCTCAAGGGTAAATAACGAGGAAGTTACATTCCACGGTCCCTAACCTCTGTGAACCCACTGACAACCCGGCTTACCTAACCGCCCCGCCAAACACGCAAGTTCATCATCACACGTCCGACAAGTTTGAAACCCATTTTCTCTCCACGCGGCTCGCATAAATCCCCAGACCACTTCGACCGAGACAGCGACTACGGAGTAGTTACAACTGACTTTGCTTCTCGTCTCCTCATAATCCCTACCACTCTTTCCCCCACTGCCCCCCCCCCCCCGCGCCATGTCCGAGGCCGCCTTTGCCAGAAGCTTTCTCTCGACGCTCGATTCGCGGCCCGTGAAGCTATCCGCCGACCATGTCGAGGACCCCAAGTCCTTCCCTGCGCGCCCGCCCGTACGTTCGTTGCCCGCGCCCTGTTTCCGGACCACACCGGCCGCTGACAAGAAAGTAGTACATCCTCCCGCGCATGCCCACGCCCATGAGCAAGCCCAAGACGCTGCTGCCAGGCCAGGAGCGCAGCGTGACGGTCGTGCTCAAGTCGCTGCGGAACCCGCCTCTCGACGTGAAGCTCAGCTCGCAGCCGCTGAGCACGTCCGTGCTCGACATCAGGGCCAGGGTGTCGGAGCAGTCGAGAATACCGCTTGACAAGCTCAAGGTGCTGCATAACAAGAGGCCGCTGGCGGATAGCAAGATCCTCAAGGACATTGTGGGCGAGACGGCGGAGAACAAGGTGGAGTTCTCCGTCATGGTCATTGGTGGTGCGGCCGCAATCATGCCCGAGCAGCCTGCGTCGACGCCGGCGGTGGCCTCGGGACGCGACGCCCTGACCACGGACGTGTTCTGGGAGGACTTGAATGGCTTCTTGCTGCAGAGGCTCAAGGACGAGGAGACGGCGAGGCAGTTGGGGACACTGTTCAAGTCCAGCTGGGAGTCAAGCAGGGCAGCACCGTAACAGGCTCTACGAGTTGAAGGGAGGGAGGAAGGGAGGGGGGGTTCATGTCAACGTAGCGTGAAATTTTATAAAAATATTCATCGGGCGTCCATCATCAAGACTCGCACATGCGGCAGCAAAAAAAAAATCTTTCTTTTTCTCTCCTTATCTCATCTTCCGCGACGAGGGAGAATTTCGACGTCGGGGCTACCAAGTGTATATAGTCAGAATCCTCTGCTTCCCCACCGACCAACTGTCCTTCCTTCGGTGTCTTCCTGGGTCACTTCGCCAAAGCATGGTTCATTGCAAAACCTAAGCAGCAAGACCTTTGCTGACGGTCTTGACAATCCCGTCGTACTCGATGTCATCGGCGTCGTTTGCCTGCAGCTCCACCGCAATACCAGTGAGGGATCGCTTGAGGGCTTCTTTGGAGGAAGCGTAGATCATCTTGGGCTGCCATGTCACGCGGTCAGCATGAAGAGAAGAGGGAGGAGGGCCAAGGTGAGGCGTTGATGACGCAGAGGGCAATTTACCTGAACGCTGGCGTCATCGGGAGACCAGGCAATAAATGTAATCTTGTTTCTGGACCAGAAGTGTCAGCGCACAACGGTGTTGCCTCCTTCCATCGCAGCCGAGCCCATTGCATTTTTTTTATTTTTTTTCGGAGACAAAACTTACCGGATACCGTCACCAGAAGCAAGGCTGTACTCAAAGTCGTAGACGGCGTATCGGCATCCCTTACCAACAGCACCCTACTCGCGCATTAGCAAGACCAGAATCTTCATTCGCAAAGTTTTCCCTGTGAAGACTGACAGATTTGCTCTTGGTGGTGGCGTTGATCAGCTTCTCTCGGAATGTATCCCAGTCCTTTTCGGTGGAGGCATCCTCAATGACGATCTGCTTGAAGTCGTCGGAGAGCTTGAAGATGATGAACTTGTACTTCTTTGACAGCTTCAAGTCATTGTAGGCGGTGATGCAATCTTGCGAGACGGTCGCTCTGGTGGGGGGAGGAGGGGGGTCAGTCGTCGGTCTGGAGGTGCAGTCCGAGTGTCACGGATCGGAAATATAGGGAGCGCAGGAACATACCCGGATTGAGACTACAAAAGTTAGGCCATTTGTTGCCGCAAGACGTCGGGGCAGGCTTACTTACCATGATTGCGGTCCTGGTCAGGAGACTGTGCGCGGAATGAGGGGCGGGGCGATGGGCAGAGATGCTGCGGCAGCTGGGTCAGCTTTCTTTCACTCTGTTTGAAGCAAAGTGAGAAAGGTCGGAATAAAGCTTACATTTGTGAGAGTATGCGACTAAGAAATGCGGTGTCGCGACGGGAGAGCAAGGTGTGGTGAGAAAGTGCCTCTTTTTGTATGTTTGGAGGTAGACCAAAGGTGCTTCGCATTGATAAGTACTGCCCATTGGAGGGGAATCTGGAGCCAGGTCGAGAAAAACACCACGTCAACCATGGTGGGGTTGGCCGTGAGATGCTGCCTGCACGTGACACGGACCGGGTACACCCCAAAGCTTTATCATACGGATCCGTAGAGTATTACATTTTGTTTCTGTTTTACATGGCCACGTGTGACTTGCTATGATACAGGAGATATAGAGAGAAAAACAAACGTGCTGACAAGGGTAGATAGAGAGAGGAGATTACAGGACAACATGATCCACCCCTATTTGACTTTTCCTGTTCTACAACAACACCAAATCCATCCATGCCCGACTTTTTTTTTTTCTTTGCATCGGCTTGAGGTGTCTGTTTGTACAAGTACAACGCCTTGAATATATTCCGAGGTCCCTTTTGTCGTGTGTGCGAGAAATCTTACATCATGCCCATGCCTCCCATGCCGCCCATGCCGCCCATGGGGGGTCCAGCGGAACCCTTCTCCTCGGGGGCCTCGACAATGGCAACCTCGGTGGTTCCCAGCAGAGAAGCAACACCGCTGGCGTCGACGAGACCAGTGCGGACAACCTTGAGGGGATCGAGGATACCGGCTTCAATCATGTCGACGTACTCGCCCTTGGAGCTGTCGAAGCCCTTGTTGAAGTCGGCAGCGTATTCATCGACCAGCTTGCCGATGATGACAGCGCCCTCTATGCCGGCGTTCTCGATGATGGTGCGGGCTGGGCGGGTGATGGCGTTCTTGACAATGTTGACGCCGAGCTGCTGGTCAAAGTTGGTGGCCTTGACGTCCTTGAGGGCCTGAGCTGAGGCCTTGATCAAGGCGGTACCACCACCAGGCAGGATACCCTCCTCAACGGCGGCGCGGGTGGCGTTGAGAGCATCAACGAATCGGTCCTTCTTCTCGCCGACCTCGACCTCGGAGGAACCACCGACCTTGATGACGGCGACGCCGCCAGAGAGCTTGGCCAGACGCTCCTGGAGCTTCTCCTTTTCGTACTCGGAAGTGGAGGGATCGGCAGCGACACCGCGGATCTGCTCGCATCGCTGGGCAATGGCATCCTTGGATCCCTCGCCGTTGAGGATGATGGTGTCCTCCTTGGTGATGGTGATGGAGCCGGTGGAGCCGAGCATGTCAATGGTGGCCTTTTCGAGCTTGATATCGAGCTCATCGGAGAAGACGGTACCCTTGGTCAGGACACCAAGGTCGCCGAGGATAGACTTGCGGTTGTCGCCGAAGCCGGGGGCCTTGACGGCAGCAACCTGGAGCTGGCCACGGAGCTTGTTGAGAATGCAGACGGCCAGAGCCTCGCCTTCGATATCCTCGGCAATGATGACGAGGGGACGACGGGTCTGGGTAGAGATTTCGAGGGCAGGAATGATGTCCTGGACAGCAGAGATCTTCTTCTCGGAGAGGAGGATCAGGGGGTTCTCAAACTCAACCTTTTGGGCCTTGGCGTCGGTGATGAAGTAAGGGGAGACAAAACCACGGTCGAAGCGCATGCCCTCGGTGACCTCGAGCTCGTCCGACACGGTCTTGCCTTCCTTGACGGTAATGACACCTTCCTTGCCAACCTTTTCCATGGCGTTGGCAATCATCTGACCAACATGGACATCGCCATTGGCAGAAATGGTCGCAACCTGGGCAATCTCGGCACTCGTGGTGATGTCGCGCTTCTGCTCGTGGAGGTACTTGACGACCGAGTCCACAGCAGCCTGGATACCGCGGCGGAGATCCATGGGGTTGCAGCCAGCGGCAACGTTCTTGACAGTCTCGGAGAAGATGGCTCGGGCGAGGACGGTGGCGGTTGTGGTGCCGTCACCAGCAACATCGTTGGTCTTGGAGGCCACGTCTTGTAACAAACGGGCACCGAGGTTCTCGAACTTGTCCTTGAGAGAGATGGCCTTGGCGACGGTGACGCCATCTTGTGTCATTTGTGTGAGCAAATCGAGTTTTTCAGGTCTGCCAGATTGATGAGCACACACATACCCTTTGTGATCTTGGGAGAGCCAAAGCTGGACTCAATCAGGACATTTCGGCCCTTGGGACCTAGCGTGGTAGCAACAGCCTTGGCCAGAGTGTCAACACCGACCAGGAGAGCGGCACGGCCCTCGACACCGAACTTGAGCTCCTGTTCGTCGTTATTAGCTTAGCAAGTCTGTTTCTCCCTCTTGTCTTGAGTTTCGGCATTCATCGCCTTACCTTGTGAGCAAATCGGAGCTGCTGACCAAGACCAGCACCGGCGCGATAGCGGCTGGCAGAGGACAGAGCCGTAGCTCGCGCTCGTGAATTCAATGCACGCTGCATCTTCTGTGTATTAAGAGGGAGAAGAGGTATGAATTGAAGTACAATGGCGGAAACAAGAAGAGATGGCTGGCAAGGGATGCGGCAGCTTTCGAGGAGGATCTGGGGAACAAGGAGAGAGAGAGAGAGAGAGGAAGAGTGGATGGCTGACTCGGCCGTAATTGGAGGTTTGCTGTTGCGCAGAAAAATTGTCGTCGCCCAGGATCGGTCGGAAAAACGTGTTGCCACAAAAGCACAGCAACATCCTTCAGACCCAGAGAAGGTTCTGGCCAATTGCCAAAATTGCACAACAAACGGGAAGTCGAGTCAATTAAATTACACCTTTTCTGTCCACTCATCTATGAGATTTATCGAGTACGTATATTTTTAATTTTCGGCAACCTGCCCGCCGGCCTCCCTTTTTACCCAACACTCTCCATCGTCGCCACAACCAATCATACATGGGATTTTCCAATTTCTTGAATGCCATTACCCAGTGTCAGCAATTTTGCCGTCTCCGTCATCTAGCCCGGGGAACAGCTCCTCCATCGGGCCCCCAATGTGGCCAATGTGGGACACCGGCTCCTGCGGCGGCGGCGGCGGCAGTGGCGGCAGTGGCGACGACGCTAGATTCAACGTCGTGCGGTCCTGTGTCCCAGGTCTCATGGTGCTTGGGTCCATCACATAGAAAGCGTAGTGAGCAGAAGCAATTGGCGGCGGCATGGCAGGAGCAAAGTACTCTGCCTGCTCGAAGCTGACAGCAGGAGACGGTACGTTGGGAGCTGTGCAGGTATAGTAAGGGTGCTGATACGCCCAGGGTCGCACACCACCAGCAAGTCTATAATCCGGCTGTCCGTGTATACGCTGGGCGTTTGACGCGAGGTCCGAGGTCATAGTGGTGCTAGCAAAGGAGTGGGAGGGCGAAGTGCTCTCCGTAAACAAGCTGCTGCTCGTCTCTGATGCGTGCGCCGACTGTTGCGAGTACCTCGACTCTAGCTCCTACGTTCTTCAAGTCAGTGGATAGATCAGCTCACTTTTGCGGTACCGCCCATTTACTCACCGTGTCGTCGTCGTCGTCGCCGCCGCCGCCGCCGCCGATGAGATGACGATGAAGCCCCACTGGGCTTGGTCTTCGGCTTTGGGTCACGAACCGAAATTGAGCGGGCTTCGCATCGGGCAGGGCTGACGATTCCATCGCAACACTGTTGGCACCTCCGCGCACAGGCGTGGGCGAGGACGGAATCTCCCTCTGGATCGGATCGGGCGAAGACGAGCCCTCTGAACCCTCCATCTCTTCCAAGTCCTCCACGTCTTCCGAGTCTTCCTCGGAAAGGTTCACAGCATCGGGCAAGCTGAACCTTGGATCATCAACCTTTTCATCAAAAGTCACGGCTCGAGTCGTCTCTAGGTCATTGCCTTCTACATCCTGACGAGTGAAGCCGCGAATTTCAGGATCAGCAAACGACCCAGACTTTTGTGGCAGCGGCGGAACAAGATGTCCCTCTGCCACGAGCTCTCGACGCAGACGGTTGATGTGCTGGCAAACAGCTTGTCCCGACGAGCCAGGGTGTAATCGATGAGCAATGGCATCCCACGGAAGCGCAATCTTATGTCTACTGCACTCGTACTGGATGTGCAAGAGCAACTTTTCTGCCATACGAGGGCCTAAGAAAAGTTAGCATTATCATAGAGAAGAGCGCCACTGATGGATTTCCCTGTAAAGCACACAAAGACGCACGGTTCCAGATAATGAGACTCCTCCCCGCCACACGTCCATTTCCTCTCCGCTGCTCATCTGTCGGGAGTCGGTGCGAATATCGCGCAGTGCGAGGCGTCTCAGTCTTGTTGGGGGAGCTCGTGGTACTGGACGAATGCAGCGAGGCTTCTGCGTTCTGAGCTCTTGATTGACTCCTACGCCCCTTGGCAGGAGAGCGTTTTTGTCTAGCAGAAGCTCTTTTTGTCTCGGAGCCCATAATGCAAACAAAAGCGATGATGAGAGATGGAGCAGGTCACGGATTCGCGTTTGCTTGCTTGCTGGTGATGAAGTTTCGGCCTCGCGGTGAAGAAAAAGTGAGCCCTGGGGGGGACAGCACCTGTGAATTGGAGTGGTCCGGGCAGCAACGCGAACGACAAGGTGAACCAAGAAAACGCACCAAATGTGCCAAAACAAACGGATTCGATGAAGCAAGTCGGCACTAGGGCAGGTCTGCGCACAAAACGAGGATGAAATCTTTTGGCGAGCCCGTCGATGAATGAGGATGCAAAAAACATGTGTGTGGGTTGACAGCTGTGACAGCTGGCGAGACCGGCAGCTCATTTCAGCACACACAGAACAGAGCACGAAAACAAACAACACAACTAGCTCGCTCACTCTTCTCGTCAAGGTCTGGGCACGAGATCATCATTATCCACTCCAGCACAGCACAGCACAGCACAGCGCAGCGCAGCACAGCGCAGCGCAGCACAGAAGCAAGATGACAGAATGCAGTTTCTATTCCCGTGAATGTTACTATCTACGACGCCCGAGTCCTCAGCGCCTGGTCATCATCCCGTAGCTCGCCCATGACAAAATATAGGCCAATGTTTCGTTCCCAATATGTTTCTCGAGAGAGCAAGTCAATCTCGGCGAACCCCAGCATTAATCAGATAGAGGGGGATCTATTCCACATCAGCAAGAAATCACACGATGATACACACCAACATCCTCGCCGTACCAGAGAGTTCAGAGTCCGTATCCTCCTGCTTCTTGACATGCTTCTTGGATTCATCGTCATCGGACTCCTCCTTCTTCACGTTCTTCCCCTTGGCTCTCTTCGCAGAGACAGGAGTGCGAGGAGCGGCCGTCTTGCGCTTCACGGGCGTGACTTCAGGCGTCGGGAGGGCGGAATCATTCCCCCTGGCCTTGTTGGCGGTGACACCGTTGGCCTTGAGCATGCGCTCATATCGCTTCTGGCTGTTGGGAGACTGTTAGGAATGGAATGGGTCGGGATAGAGATGGACGTCTCGGTGCCAAACTCACGCGGCGGCCTTGCTAACAATGCCAAGTTCTTGAGCAACAGCAGCGAAATCAGGCTAGGAGGCATTTCAGTCGGGACCTTTTGGTAACAGAGAGAAAGGAAGAAGACGCACACGACCGTTGGTGGTGTGTCCGATGCAGGATACAAGAAACTTGACCTGATCGGCTGGATCTTGAACGCCTGGCATTTCGGATGGATAGATGGGTAATCGTTTGGCAGGAGCAAGTCGATGATGACGCTTGAAGGTTGCGATGAAAGGCCTTTCTTTTTTTTTTTTTGTATCAAGAGAAGGAGACGAAATGGACGGGCAGTGAACAAGTATGAAAACACGGGGTGTCCTGAGTGACGGTGTATATGTGAGGGCAGAGTGAGCCGACAAGGTGCGATGGATGATACGCCCGACGGTTGGCAGTGGATACCTTTTCGAAATGAAACGCAGTGTCAAGAACGTGGCAATGGTTCTCACAGCATCTGGAAGTTCACATAGGTGTTGTCCAAACCCGGCCAGGTCGCCAGATGTTGTGCGTGTCGCTTACGGTTTGTCTGTCTGTCTGGAAATTAGGTCCTAGCTAGGCGCTCCCACGACAAATCTACTTTGATATGATGTCCCCCCCCCAGTTCTCATGCTACTTTTTATCCCAAATCAGCGTTGGAGTTACTCCCTGTCAGTCTGTGATGTGTGACGGTCATCCATCTCATGGACCCCCCCCCCCCCCCCCCCAAAAAAAAAAGCCTTCCTCATCCCATCCCAACCTCACATCGCCACTTCAATCTCGTCACCCTCAGCCTTCACAGATTCATCTTCTTCCTCACTGTTGACCAAAGCAGCCGACTTGGCCGCCTTCTTGGTTGGCGTGCGCGGAGCTCTCTTGGTTACCTTGCCGTCGCCCTTTCGAGGACTGGAAGTGGCGCTCGCCTGGTCTCGCCAGCCGTGACGGACAGACATCTGCCGGAACCGCTCCTTGGCGCATTTCGCATCCTTGAGGCCCAGGTCAGTGGCCACGCTGTCCCAGTTGGCATCGGGCTTCTGGATCATGTTGTCGAAGACGGCTTTGATGAAGCGCAGTTCGCTGTCGGTGAGGCCGATGGGTGCCTCGCCCTCGGCGCTGGTGGCTGCGGTGGCTTTGGCTTTGCGAGGCATGGTCTGGTACATGTTAGTCTGTAGCTCCTGTTCATGTGGAATGACTTGCCTTGGTTCGCGAGCAAAGTCGTGAGTCAAAGGTTCAAAGTGGTAGAGGCTCGTGAGACAAGCAAGATGTTGATGCCACTGGGATGATGAGAGGTGCTCCAAGTGCTTGGTGAATGCTGTGTGGATGGATGAAGAGGGCCTTCCTTTGCAGTCCCGAGTCGATCGGAGAAAAGACAAGCTGCAGCTGTGAGCCCGAGTGTGCGTGCGCGTGTGCTGGCTGAGCTCAGACGAGAAGTCAACAGGAAGTGAACAGCCGACTCATTTTATCACGCGGCACCTGCCCCTCGCTCTGCCTCATACCGAAATGCCTCTAGTCATGTCAAGCTTGCAAACGATTTCAATTCATCAAACTCCATTTTGTCGTCGTCTTATCTGACTATCCGTATAATAATCCCATCTCCCAAATCGAACCTTTGTTTCCATCAAAACGGATCCTCACCATCGTTCTCCAAGAAAGAATCCACTTCATCATGCAGTTCCTTATCCTCACCAAACTCCGTATTCCCACCAACCTCCTCCTCCTCCTTCATCCCCACCACCGTCTCATCGTCGTCATCTTCCTCCTCGCTCTCCTCTTTCTTGGCCACTTTTCCTCGGGACTTGCCCTTTGTGCCTGCCCGCCCAGGCGTCTTCACGACCTTCGTGGGCGTTCCTCCAACAGAGGGTGTCTTCTTCGTAGGTGTGCGAGCAGTCGCCGTGGGCGTAGCAACCGTTGGGGTGTCAGAGTTGATTCCTAGCTTGCGCTTGACCTGGCCGAAGCGGACCTGTGCCCAGAAGATTAGCGACGTGACGCACTTTGGGAAGATACTGTAGACCAAACGTACCTTGGCGACGTCGGCGTTCTTGAATCCCTGCTCAGCAGCGACGGCGTTCCAATCAATATCTGCCTTGTTGCGGGTGTGCTTGACAATGGCAAAGAAGAACATGGCTTCTTGGGCGGTGGGCTCTTTCTTCTTGGGGGTGGTGTCGCCCGCCATGGTGGACAAGATGGTGGAAGCAAGTTTCAAAAATTACAAAATTGCTTTGTATGAAAGGTGAGGAGATGATGTAGGTTTCTGGGGAAATCAGTGCTGGTGTGATGGGAAGGAGAATGCAAAGGACGTAGATGAGCGAAGTTTTATCGCTGCCCTGCAAGTTGCCCTGGTCAGTCATGCGACGCGAGTGTGAGGTGAGTTAGTGACGCCCCTGGGCAGCTGGCAACAGTTGAGAATCGTTTCAAGTCACAGTTCGAGCGTTTGAAGGAGGGGAGTTTGATCATTCAAGCCAATAAAAGCGTTGATGATGGCCGAGGTTTTATTTAGGCGTGTCCGACACGAGCAAGCAGCAACAACTCGGCGAGTAGTGTACAAATTGTAACCAGAATTCATCCAAACTCCAGGGCCCTGAGGCGTGGAGCATCTATATCTCATTTTCTTCGAATATTTTTTTTTTGTCATTAGGTCGTGAAGCGATTTAAAAAGGGGGGGGGGGTGGTTGGGAAGGGGCAGAAATCGTCCACCGTGCGCCATTTTTTTGTGTACAGTCCACACCAACAAAGCCAGTCCCCATGGGGTATCAAAAAAGCTGAGGGTCATGGAAGCGTTCGTTCCATCCTCGAGCACAGTCTATCAAAGACTGAGGATCACTTAGATGATCTAGGACTGGGCTGTGGAGGTCAGCCGATGTGCCGTTGTAGCTGCTCAAGTCATAGGCCGTTTCAAAGGCTGAAAAGGCCGGAGAGTGTGTGAGACTGCCGGGGTCCGTAAATAAGTCAGGATTACCATCCATCATAGACGAGAAGGCATCCGCCGCATCTCTGGCTTGTCGCTTCTCGACAGCAGCTGGACGGACAGAAGTCATGTCGTCGCTGCATGGTGTGAGAAACCGGGCGTTGTAGTCATCGTTGTACGGGGAAGCGAGAGAAGCAGGCGAGTACTTGAGTGGCTATTAGCAGGCTTGACGACTGACGAGATGAAATAGATGCACATACCTGAGCAAGGGATGATGGGCTCACGCCAGATTCCGACTTGATCATGGCATCCCTCTTGGAGGAGCCGTCTCTCTTTGATGACTTGGACACGCGGTCCTTTTCGCTATGACGAGACCGCTTCTGGGGCTCGTGGCCTGTAACAGTAGCTCGGAAGCGTGAGTATCTCATTCTTGCAGCATGTCCATTCGTAATGGGCTGCAGCAAGACGGGATCTTGAGCGACTTGATTCCAGTCAATCTTTGACGATTGTCAGCACACAGCAGTAACACAAGAGGGGATCTCAGGGCCGACTAACATCCTTGAGATTCTTTTGCTTCAAAATAGCGAAAAGGAAGCGAGCCATGGCGTTATCGCTGTTGGGAGACATGGTCGTAGAGTGTTGAAGGATGCGCGAGAGCTGCAACGAACGGGGATAGAGCGAGAGGTAGGCTTCTGAGTGAGAGGACAAGACAGATATATAGCCAGCAGGTGACGCCCGTGAGTCAACGTGAATGTTGAGTGTTGCAGGACTTCGGGCAGCAGATGGCGTTGGAGGGCGACTAAGCGGGTGTGAAAGGTCATGAAAGCTTCAAGCGGCCGAGACAGGTGTTGGGAGAGCTGACAGAGATGAGGCGAGACAGGCGAGACAGGCGATGCATGGGTCAGGAAATGATGTTGAAGAAGGAAGTTTTCAATCTTTCACGAGGGTGGCATGCTGGAAAGAGGTGGAGATGGTGGCCTCGGGGGATTTGCTCGCATTTAAAAAGGTACCAATCTCGACAGTTGTAGTAGCTGGAGGGGGGGGGGGGGTGGGCGGATGCAAGGATCCAGGAACCGACGCAGATGCCACCAACTGACTGCCATGACGCCGGCATTTCCAGTGTGCAATCCTTTGGCTCGAAGCGGAGAGCTCGAGGCTTTCCCAAGGCATGGTTGCCTGGTGCTACCGCCATTCGGGGCAGTCCAGTCATGGAGATGTGGGTGTTGATGATGGAGATGCTTGACGGACCGGCAGAGGACGTCCAGTAATCCGTAACAAGCAGCGCGTTGAGTGCATGCAGCAGCGCCCCCGCTTCGCTAAAAGCTAAACAGGCTCCACCAAAGACTCTCAAGCTTCCTGGTTCGCCACCGCCAAACCGCCTTAGCGATATGTCTGACACGACGAGGTCAGCTCGACAACTTTATTTATCGTCTCAGAAAAAAAAAGTTGAAAAATAGTCAAGTGCCAGCTGGTGTGATGCATGCGAGTATTTGAGCGCAGGGCGAGTCGTGTAGTTTGCTTCGAAAGTGCCCATTTTCTCAGCTGCTACAGCAACAGGCAGCATCCCTCGTTTTCGTCCAGTGACATTTCATCCATCCGGCGCCAAAAGGCAAATCGCATGTCGCAATTGATGGAGAAGAAAGCAGTGGCAGGGATCGCTTGTACTGAAACACGTGTGACTCACCGATGAGAACCAAAGAGAGAGCAAAAGGAAAGAAAAAGAACTAGGGGGGGGGGTTACGATGGCGTTGCAGTTTCATTCCGTCAGCCCCGGCCAGACGCCATTCAGATGCGCTGCGCTATTAAGCCTGGCACATCCAATTCAACCGAAGCTCTCTGTGAGCAGAGATGCGTATCGAGTCCGTTTTTCTGGCGAAAAGGACAGTAGCTATATCAGCTACAGCGAGTGCACAGACAGCGATTTCGAGCTCATTTTGTCGGTCAAGATTTCAATTGTCCCAGCGTGAGCCCAATTGACCAAACGTTCGTAAGCACAAGCCGCAAGGGAGATGACCTTTACGGTCACAAACTTGCTGAACCTTTTTTTTTTTTGTCTTTCGGCGAATCGATTCCTCGTTTGCCCAAGGGATGCCAGATGCACCAATGGCCCCAGCGTAACCCCCCATCACACACCATGGCTGAGGCACGGCGTCATCTCCATAAAGAGGGGCTGACGCAGCAATCATCATGGTGTTGGATGAAAAGCGAAATTTTGTATCTCGGCGCCCAGAAACACGAAGGAGTCTGGGTAAACTCGACAACAGGTAACTTGCTTACTTGAAAGCCATTGAAAGGCATTCAAACAGTCTCCATGGTGCTGCAGTGGCTATAATCTCAATCGCGGTCGGAGAGGGGGATGGGGTGAAGTGGTTGGGAGACGCGACGGGCGCGAACTTTTGCGGGGCACTGTGTGACCGAGTTTTCGCCAGGTCGCCACGAACTCACGTGAGCGCTCTGAAAGGAGGGTACTTTGGTTGATACTTGCAGCTTGTTCCCACGCGGAGCGTCATTCCTCCGGTCTGGCCATCGGTCTTACACCGTTGCCATGATGTTGGTGGCAAGAACTTATCATGTAATTTCACGACGGAGGGATATAACCGAAAGCGACGGAGCACAGAGATGAATAAACACACTCGGTGCAAATGATTTAGTTAATATTTAAAAACGACTCCAGCCTACGCATGTCCACGACACTCACGATCCGACCAGCGTGGAGCGGGTAAACGCCGCGTCAACATCGGCTAAGTCCCAGCATCGCCAATTCCAGCAGGTACATGTCTGTCAGTTTGCGCAACGAAATATCGCAAAAAGTCCTGGAAACTCTTCGTCTCCAGTCACCCGCTGATCATTACACTTTTTGCGTATCAAGATTCTCATCATCTGTCATCATCTGTCCACCAACGCGTCTTTGCTGCCAAAGTCATGATGAACACCGGCTTCGGAACAATAGATATTCCGCGTCACTCCTCGGGTCGGCTCGCACGGGCCATCCAAAGTATCTTCATCCTTCTCGACCCCGTGGACCACACTATCAATTTTCTCATTGATCTAGCCGCGCTCCTAACACGGCCTATCCGCACCGCGGCGTAGAGACCACCCATCGATATCGATATCGACTCACACGCAGACGAACAACGTGTCCAACCCCCGCTCTCACTTGGTGGCTTTCGCAATGAGCAGCAAGAATTGGAATGACCGCGCAGACAAGGATTTGTTCTTCACGATCCTGTCTGTGAAGAACATTGGCATCGTTAGCGGTGGAGAATGGACCACCATCGGGAACCATATGCGAAGTATGGGCTATGGGTTCACTAATGAGGGATGCCGGTATGTCGTTTGAGCGTGGCTGTCACTTGTGATGAATCATTCTCGTACGAATTGTTCGTCCTGCCTTGTTTTCATCCAACGCGACCGTGCCATGTAGTATCATCATCATGCTCCGTTCATAAATCGCTTCACATGTCTTCAGCGTCAAGTGAGCATGACGTGTTTTCTCCCGCGAACAGAAAAGAAAATTGGTTTATGCATTGTGGATCCGCAGTTGACGATTGGTCTTGTTGTAGGCAGCATTTCCAGGGCCTGCGAAGAGCTCAGAACAAAGCCGAGGCAAATGGCAGCGTTGTTGGAAATGGTCGATACTCTGACCCAACGTTGAACCCCATCACCCGCAGACCCGGCCCAGGCAGAGGCCGGCCGAAAAAGAAGCAGACGGCTCCTGAAGGAGAAGATGGACAATCTGGCGTAGACGGCTCCAGCCAACTCTCTACGCCGGGAACCATACAGTCGGGTCCTACACCCGAGCAACAGGTTCAGCAACAGGTTCAGCAACTGGATCAGCAACTGGATCAACAACAGTATCAGCAACAGAGTCAGCAACTGGGTCAGCAACTGGGTCAGCAACAGGGTCAGCAACAGGCGCAGGAAGAGGCGCAGGAAGAGGCCAAGCTGGAGAGAGCGGTATCACCATCTCATGCGCCTCCGATACACATCGCAGTAGCTTGCGCCGACGCTATTGACGCGGCATCAATCAAAGTTGACGAGGCCGAGGACGAGGCCGAGGACGCCGATGGAGCGGGTGACGAGGAGCCCCCTATTAAGAGGCAACGGATGGATGATACTCAGGAGGCTGAACTACCAGCGGCGCTCGACGACGAGGCAGTGCTGGCGTTGGCGGCACATAATGGCGCGTCGGGGTCAGACTACCAGGAGGAGTATGTCCCACCGCTGTCGTAACTTTCAAGCTTCTCGTGCTGACGTTATCAGTAGCTTTGGTTATGGCGACGCATAGCGTGGCGCTGCGGGTTTGGAAGCGGATCTTTTCCGGTTGACTCGATATCGCGTAATGGGTATGGCTTGACTGGGACGCCGGAGTTGCGGGAATGAGATTGCCCATGGGTTGTTCTGCCACAAACATTGTATAGTAGCGTTTGTATAATGTGCTACGGAATGATACGAGGTTGGTCACTGCGTGGTGCTTCGACGGTGGGACGGGGGCATGGGCAGCTGTTGGTGCAAATGGTCAACAGGTCGGATGACAGCTGGCTGCGCGTGTTGACAAACACACCATCCCGGATCCCGGATGTTTTGTTTTGGTACTCTGCCCAGCCTTGCCCATCCAGTTCTTCCTCCCCATCTTCATCTCCATCTTCTTGACTGCAAACCTGTTCATTCAAAGTACTTTGAAAACCAACCACCATTGCCGGTCAAGCCAGCTTTCAACTCAGCACTGCAATGGCATCCAAGGGCAAAACTGGCGCTTGGGGCAACCCAGTGTTTCTACATGACCTCGTCATGTGCTTTTATGTAGCAGGGATAGAAGCCGGAGTCATGACGGCCGAAGTTCGCAAGGACATTGAGGTTCGGATGAAGGCGAGGAACCACCAGGTCACCTGGGAGGGTATTCGGTAAAGCTTCTACGCCTTTTTCCTCTTCTCTGTCGCCCCCCCATGAGTTTATGGCAACTCTGTCACCGAGAGGCCTGGTAGAATCGCTTCCAAGCATGTCCCTCGCTCACATTGCCTGCCTTGTCGAAACGTTTCCCCGATGAATTCCCCAACAACTTTTCACACTTGCCCTGAACCACCCATCTATCCCTTTTCACAACTCGTCATCTCACAAGCCACTCACTCGCTTCTCCGATCCTTTCAACACAATTACTACACACTCTCTACACCCCATTCAGTTTTCAGCATCTCACTTATTCCTCATCCGTCCCAAGGCAGCAGCTCCATATTATCCTGCAGAGATGGGTCGCCAAGTCATGAGATGGGACGAGAAAGTCCATCAGGACATTCTCCTCGCCGTCTTCCAGCACGTCAAGTTCACTACTGAGCAGATGGGATCCATCATGTGCGATCTGACTGGCATTGGGTACACGTTCAGCGAGAGCGCGCTTCGGTAACTCACTTTCTTCTCAATTTCACTTTTTCTTCGACTCCCCCCCCCCCAAAAAAACATGCACTCACCTTTCTCCCATCTCCCTTCTTTTTTTTTCATTCTCATTCTCAACTCCTCTCAACCAAGACTTGCCATTCCTTCCTTCACAACGGCTCCCCATTCATCACCAGTTACTCCTCAAGCATCATGTCCAGCCACAAATGGGACGATCGCTCACATGTCGGACTTCTCCTGGCTCTACTTGACGCGCTCAAGCCTACCAAGGACGTCATCAGCGCGGCGACAGAGCACATGAAAGCCCAGGGGTTCCAAACCACTTTCCACGGCGTCAAGTACATCATCAGTCCAAATTACCCCCCCCCTTATTAAGTCGAGATCTTGTAAAAAAAAAAAAAAAAAAATCACAACTTTTCCCCGTTAACGCTCTACTTCCAGTCAGCACATCCAGAAACTTCGCCGCGATCAAGGCTCTCCCGAAAAAGCTGCAGTCAAGAACGGCAACGACACGCCTGAGCCCGCCGCGCCCGCCACGCCCGCCAACAAGGCCAACTCCCGCAAGCGCAAGACTCCGACAACCAAGAAAGCCAAGTCCGCTGCCAACATCGAGCAGTCCGACGACGAGGGAGACGATCTCCCGATCAAGCACGAGGCCGAGGAACCTCTCACGCCCAAGCGCGCAAAGAAGGCCAAAATCGAGTAAGTGCCCTCGGACCTCGTCAGCTACACCCCGGCTCATCATGTCAGCAGGCACGACGGCACCGACGGCCCTTTCAAGAAATAAAATGCATATTTGCCATGGATGTCGCTCATAAACATGACTTGCCGGGGGGGGGGGGGGGAATTTTAATTGCTAGACGGAAACGAGGTTAAATAAAAGGGCAGACTAGAATACAACACACTATGCTCCACCAAACTCACTGCTCTACATTTCATCGTGAATCCATCGCGTAACGTGCCCATCCCTCACTCCCTAAGTATCTTGACAGCCCACGTAAATAACATCTCAATAAAAACCCAACCCGCTTCTCCAATCTTGCTCACACCAACGTTTGTTCGACCACTCTGCAAAACCCCAGCTCACCACTCCCACCTCACTTCCACACCAACTCGCCCATTCATGCGACCCACACGATTCCAACAATTTTGATTTCAAGCAATAACCCACCCCTCCATCCAAACTACATTCACACAATAATCACGTCGCGCATCCCACCGCCATGCCTGTCTCCAAGAAATGGGACGCCGCCGCAGAGCTCGACCTCTGCATGGCCGTCATCATCACCGGCGGCTCCTCAACCGGCTACAAATGGCCTGAAATCCACGCCATCATGTGTCAGCTCGGACACACCTTCACCAAGGATGCCGTCTCGTATGTTGCTCCTCTCGCTTGGAATTACTGACGCACTAACCTGTGCGCAGACAGCACTTCACCAAGACGATTCTCAAGGGTTTCAGGGCCCGTCATGGTCTCGAGACTGGCAAGTTGGCGGACGCGGTGCCTATCGCCAGGAAGAGAAAGGCTGTCAAGGAGGAGGCGTCTCCTGTTGAGAAGAAGCAGAAATCTACGGCACGTCATCTAAACTGCGAGTGAGCAGACCTTGGTCTAACAGCTTCAAAGGAGTGGATGAAGGAGACTCCGTCTTGCACTGGTTTCGTCTTTGGCGGCACCATCGGGATGTGGTGATTTCCCGACAATATGGGTTTGGTTGGGCAACCGTGGTTCGGAAGACAGACACTGATTAGATGCGCCACGAGCGCCAGAAGCGCCATAAACGTTTCAATACGTACACACAAGATATCTCGTTTTTCAGCGAATGCCCTACCAGGTGCCCTGTCCGTCCATTCAGGCCATTCTAGATCGAATATCGAAGAACGCCAAACCCCTTCCCTGGGTGTGAAACTACCTTGGAGGACGTCCGTCCAGCCTATGACCCTCGCTGGGCGCCTTCTTCTCCGTCGCTTTTGACTTCTCATCCGCCTCGCCCTTCCGCTTGACAGTGCCCCGGAGGCTCTGGCCCTGCCCAGCAAAGTGTTGCGGCTTGGGCCGCTGCTTTTCCTGCTCCGTTTCCTCCTTGGTCTTGACGGGTTTGTATTCGTATCCGAAAAAGAGCTTGTTTGGGGCTAAGCGGAGCGGCGCTGGCGCTCCCGTTCGGCTCTTGGCAACTGCTGGCTCGACAGGTACGGGTGTTGCGGGCTTTGGTGTTGGGGCCTTGCTCCCCTTTTTGACCAGACGCTGGCCTTCGCCGAGGAAATTCGTAGGCGTGCTTGTGACTGATGGTGCGATGGAGCTGAAGCCGATGGCCTGCGCCATGGTACCTTGGCCGTGGACAACTCCCCCGGCCGGAATACCGCTCCTCGTGCCTCCAGGAGTGCTCGTACCGCTCTTCTTCTCCGGCTCCACGTAGCCGACCGGGGGCGCAAACTCGACAGACACATCCGTTTCAATCATGCTGACGCCCATCTTGTCCGTTTCCGGCTTCACATCCAACACGGCAACCTCGTATATCTCGTCGTTGTACTCGAAATTGAATACATCGCCCTTGGTGAGTGTGGCAAAGTTTCGAAATGCTCTTTCCAGGACGGCCTTTGGGTCACTAATCTCCAAAAAGTTGACCGACTGAGGCTGTAGCTTGACCATTTTTGCCAACTCGAGCGATGTGGTTCGGATCTGTATCATGTCGCCTACATCCATGCCAAGTGTCTCCATCATCTGCCAGCAGACAAAACGTTAGACGGCTTCTGTTATCATGGTATGAACGTCGTGACTGACCCATTGGGGAATGTAGGCTCTTCCCTCCTCGGCAATAAACTCCAAGACACCGGCGTGCGAGTGCCTGCCCTTTTCTCCATTGATCATTTCCATCAGTAGTGGCCACTGTACGTGTAGCTTGGACACCTTGTCCAGTGCCGATGGAGGGAGGATGATTTTGGAGCCATAGTTGAGCTCCGGTCGTTCCGAGCCCGGGGCCATGACCACAGGATAACATCGGTAGTACTCGTCGAACCGTTGTACGATCGGTCGCCGGCCACGAACCATGCTGTAGAGATGCTCGGGGTTGGACGGGTCGAACCCGCCTCCAAATCCCGGCTGAAACTAGGAAGCTTGTCAGACGATGCATTTCATGGCGGACTGGGGGACCAGATTTACCATGATCGCCGTAAGAAATGGGCGACTGCCGCGTGAGTGCAGCTCGATAAGTTACAGACGGTCAGAATATCACTCGCGTTATCTCTGCGGGGTGCACGTTGGCAAGGCTCTTCTTGTCTTCTTGAGTTTGGAAAGAAATGAGAAAGAGACCTAAGATTTGTTCGTTAGGTTGTGGATGGTGGGATGGCGAAGGCAGCTCTGCGAATGACGCAGTTTGGCAGTGTGTGACAGTGTGTGACAGTGTGTGACGTGGAAGGAGCTAGCTAGCGTCAACTGTGATTCGTTCAAGCCTCTAGGTTTTGGAGCGCTCCGGCAACTTTCTGCAAACCACATCCACTCCGGCTGCCGAACTTGTCAACATTTATTACGTTCATTTTTTTTTTCTTTCATTTTTTTTTTGCTCGCTCACATTAACGAAAATCACGTTCATCACCATGTCATCGCGTCATTCAGCGGCGCGGCCGAATCGAGACGGCGAGCATTTTGCCCGGACTCACCACAACGAGACCGACAATGACGGCTCTCATGCCAAGTTTGACGTTCGCAATCCTTCTATTCTAGCGCCAGACTCGAGAGAAGACGATGCCATTTTAGACGCAGACGTAATTGGTGGCAGAAATTCGACCAAGCGTGGCGCGGTCAACTTGGATGGCTACGACAGCGATTCGGACAATGAGACATTCAACGTCAAGGCGGCGAGCCGGAAAAAGGGCAAAGTGGACATTAATGAGCAACTCGACAACTACGATGCTGCTGGAGAAGCTGCAGCTCCAGTGGCTGGTGCTCCTGGTGCGGAAGATTATGATGACGACGATGACATGTTTGCGGTGGGTGGTGATGCTGATCAACCCAAGGACGAAGAAGAGGAGGCGGACGATGCCGGTTTCGACAAGTCTGGAAAGAAGAAGAAGGATGTTCGATTTCTCGATGCTACACAGATCATGGGCCAAGATCACGGCAGCAGAAGCGGCGGCCACATACGGCTTGATGAAGAGGAGAGCGATGACGACGAAGCAGAAGCTCAACTGGCGGCCGAAGAAGAAGGGTTAGATGACGAGGTGGGCGCTGGCGGGCGCAAACGAAATGCACCCAAAGTGGAGGCCTTCAACTTGCAGGCCGAGATGGAGGAGGGACAGTTTGACCAATCCGGCAACTACGTTCGCAAAGCAGGCGATCCAGACGCTGTCCACGACAACTGGCTGGACGGTGTGAGCAAAAAGGACATGAAGAGGGCGGCCGAGGCGCACGAGAAGCGCACGGTGGAAGCGCGCAAGCAGCGTCTCCAGGAGGCCGACGTTCTCGTGTCCGACCTGCTCAACACCCTCATATTGCGCTTAGAACCTTCGGAAACGCCTCTCGAGGCATTGGCTCGGTTGGGCAAACATCAAACCAAGACCAAGAGGATACCCAAGTGGAAACTCAAAAAGATGAACAAAGGCGGCGCAGAGCACACGGAAGTGGGCAAGGAGGCTGACGAGAATCCAGAGCAGACCCGAGTCAAAGAGTCCATCAACGCTGTCACTGAGGCGGCCGACAAATTGCTCAGTCGAGATTACGAGGATATTTACGACCAAGACCGCGAGCTGTTGATGCGGGCGTACCGTCGCGAGACCGGGGAGGATTGGGTCGAACCTCATCAATCACAGCGAGAAGAAGACGAGCAAAGCGAGCCAGCCAACATGTGGGAGTTTCGATGGACAGACGGTCGAGATGACGCCGCGAAGCAGGGCCCCTTTGATGCCGCTTCGATGAGAGCTTGGCAAGATGCAGGCTATTTTGGGCAAGGAGTTGAGTTCCGGAACGTGCGCGACGGCGATGATGGATGGACGACAAGCGCGATTTTCGGCTGATGCCGGGGAGCTCTTGCAGCTGTGAAGCTCCGGGAAGAACTGCCAAGTCGGCGGATATGCAGCTAATCCAGATGGTCAATTCCCGCCATGCGTCCGAGCCGCACCCACGCGATCAGAAGAGGTACCCCACGATGGGAGATTGAAGCCATCGTGAGAGCGGTCCACCCGCCAGAAGGCCGGCCGGAATTGGTGTGTCGAGCAATGTTTGGCCCCTCTTTGTGTTTTGTCCCCTCACTCGTGCTGCGGCTCTCGTGGCTTGACTTAGCAGTGGCTCACCGCGAAGGGAGTCGGGGCATTGAGTGATTTATCATTTCTATTACCCTCACAGTGTAGTCTCATATCTATGGTGTCATTAGGCCAGCGGTTCTACAGCGGTGGTACTTGGCGGCCGGGGCGGCGAGAACCGGGTTAACCGGGTCCAGCGGGCACCATTCGTGTTGATTTTCTCTTGTCCCGCCAATGGTGGTGAGTGCTCAATCTGCTGTGAGGTCCCCGCCGGATCCGGGAAAAGACGCATCGGGCTGGGTGGAGTGGTGGGATGATGGTCAGGCAGATGGAGCTTGTTAGCGCTCTTGACATCTTCAGCAACGAATGGGGACGGAACTGTTGAGGGAGCTCAACTTGTCCTTGGGCGTTTTCTAGCGCTGGCAGATCGAGCATGGACCCTTGTGGTGCAGCGTGATGGGTAACATGTAATCCGTGTGAGCATGAGGTTGGTCAACGTGATGGTTGGTGTTGATTTGCCTTGTTTCGAAGCATGTCTGGGCGCAAGACTCTTCCGAAGGGGGCCGCGATAAATATAGCGATGAAGCGAACAATGTCTCAACCTTTGCCATTCCGACACCGCATGGTACCGCATCGTCGGATGTATCATGTCGAGTAGAGTCTCAAGATAATTTCCAACGCCCCATGTTCGGTGACATGGGGATTGATGAGCATCGATGACGGGCCGCCCAGCAGGTAGGCCAGCAGGTAGGCCAGCCATTAATTATCGAGTGTGGGATGGGGCCATGAATAATGTATCATGTACATGGAAATGAACGGAATGGCAGAAAGTAGTGATGTGGTGGTAATGGCATTTGCAGTCTTGGACCTTGGTTGTCAGAAGTGCAGACGCAGACCGCAGGCTGGGCACGTTGGGGGCCACCTCTCCTCTGTTTCGCTACCCGGGGAAGCAGCGCAGCACTATTTTTCCACCACCTTCTTTCCCTCCCCTCCCAACTTCTCCCTTCCATTTTCTTCTTTCTTCCTCTCTTCCTCTCTTTCTCTCTTCCTTCATACTTGACTTGTTTGTTCTTCAGAGAACCACCCACAATTGTTCCCACAAGACACGTACGTACTCAGGTATTTCAAAAGACAATGCACAGCATACAGCAGAACTCCAGCTCCAGCTTTGCTTGCGCGTCTGCCCGTTGTCCCCGCTCGGATAGCTGCGTGTGCTGACGTCGAAGCTCTCCTCACAGAACTCTCCCACTCTGCAAAATGACTGTCAAGGTTGGCATCAACGGCTTCGGTCGCATTGGCCGTATCGTCTTCCGCAACGCTGTCGAGCACCCCGATATCGAGGTTGTTGCCGTCAACGATCCTTTTATCGACCCCGAATATGCTGTGAGTTTTTTTTTTTTTTCTCGCCCGGCTTCCCCATCTAATGCGTTTTTGCTTGCCCGCCTTGACTGGGCAAGCTGGGCTGGTTTTTTCTGCCCCTCGTTGACGTCGCCCGTTGCCCCTCCTTTGACTGATGTAACATCCTTGCCACAAAATATCCATACTCCATACTGCTCCCACTTTCACGCACGTTGCCCCGCGGTAATAACGGTTCATTGCAGCGTTGATGCAAATGAGACATTGGGCCCGCAGCAAGCAACGGCTGCTCAATTGCGTCAACAAATTTCCTCCGCTCTATATTCACTGCCAGCATCTTTTCGATGCACCTTGCTGACGTCACCATCAGGCCTACATGCTCAAGTATGACTCCTCCCACGGCGTCTTCAAGGGCGAGATCAAGAAGGAGTCTGACGGCTTGACTGTCAACGGCAAGAAGGTCAAGTTCCACACCGAGCGCGACCCTGCCTCCATCCCCTGGAAGGCATCTGGCGCCGAGTACATTGTCGAGTCTACTGGTGTCTTCACCACCACCGACAAGGCCAAGGCTCATTTGTCCGGTGGCGCCAAGAAGGTCGTCATCTCTGCCCCTTCAGCCGATGCCCCCATGTACGTTATGGGAGTCAACGAGAAGACCTATGACGGCAAGGCTGATGTCATCTCCAACGCCTCTTGCACCACCAACTGCCTGGCTCCCCTGGCCAAGGTCATCCACGACAAGTACACCATTGTCGAGGGTCTCATGACCACTGTCCACTCCTACACTGCCACCCAGAAGACGGTCGACGGTCCCTCCGGCAAGGACTGGCGAGGTGGCCGTGGTGCTGCCCAGAACATCATTCCCAGCAGCACTGGTGCCGCCAAGGCAGTTGGCAAGGTCATCCCCGACCTCAACGGCAAGCTCACCGGCATGTCCATGCGTGTTCCTACCGCCAACGTCTCCGTTGTCGACTTGACTGTTCGCATTGAGAAGGGTGCTTCTTACGACGAGATCAAGGAGTCCATCAAGGAGGCCGCCAATGGTCCCCTCAAGGGCATTCTTGCCTACACCGAGGACGACGTTGTCTCCAGCGACATGAACGGCAACACCAACTCGTCCATCTTCGATGCCAAGGCCGGTATTTCCCTGAACAACAACTTTGTCAAGCTTGTCTCCTGGTACGACAACGAGTGGGGTTACTCCCGCCGTGTCCTCGACCTCCTCGCCTACATTGCCAAGGTTGACGCCGGCAAGTAAGTCTTTGCTACTCTTTTGACGGCTTGAAGAAAAAGAATTACGAAACGTCAACTTGGGTCCGACGTTGCAATGAAGACGAAAAAAAAAAAACCCCTCCACGAACCCATCGGTCACATGAAAACAGCACGCAGGAAGGGAGACTATGAACATGTTGATAGTGACAATGAAAACAAAGAGTAGCCTCTTTCAAAAAGGGCGCTGACTGTGGAATCTGGAGTATATAGCTTGCTCGATCATGATAATAGATTCCTGTTTTTCCATCCATGATGTTGTCTTTGAAATGAATAACACCTTGTATTCCATTTGTCAGTATATGCCATTACATGCCAGTGCTCACATCTAATTGGACCAACACACTCCATGGAAGTCACAAATCATCATTTGATCCACATTGCATTGACATGACCCTTGGACTCGTCCGTAACACAACTCAGTCATGGTATAATTTTTGTTACTCCCCGTACCCAGGGAATACAGCAAAGACTCAGCTAGTGAAGATGTAATTTGACTCTTTCCAACCACATCCAGTCTTTTCAATCCCACATGGGATACATGGCAAGGAAAATTGTGCGCATCGACCCATTCTATCCTGGCTCTGTAAAGGGAAGGGGGGGGGGTAGGGAAATCGAGCTACATGGCGCAATCTTTCCTCTCCGTGGTCATCGTTTTTTGTTCAAGAATCAGAATAAATGCAGAGGGGATATCGTGATACATAAGGGGTGGAAAGTGAAATTTTAGAAAGAAGCAAGTAGTTGTGTCTGCCGGAACACGTGGAAAGGGGGGGGGGGATAACAGAGTGAAAGCAAGCAGCGAGGGAGAGATTTTATTCTTCAATCGTCATCGTGGGTGCATATCTTGGGTGGACTGCGCGGGCCAGGAAGAGGGAAGGGCCTCGTCCTCGTTTTCTCATAACACGTGGATGAGGGAGATGGTCCTGGTGCTAATATTACCTCCTGTGACTTGGTGGTTTCACGGGCCAATTCTCGCGGAGAGTGGGCTCCTGGGCCCAGTCGATATTTTCCTCGACACACCATTGGCGCAGGGCGCGCAGCGAGGCTTCGACGATGTCGTCGAGTGTCGACCAAGGGTGCACGTCGACGCGTAATCGGGGATTGCGCACGGCGGCATTGGCCTCGCGCACCTGGAGCCACATTCTGCATTTCCGGCGCTCCTGCTTGGCCAGGTTCTCCATGACGGATTGCGACGCGAGGTTGTCGTGGTGGACGTAGCACTTGACGATCTCGTCGATGGACACGCCGTAGAGGAGGAGGAGCATGGCGTACAGCGGCTGGTAGTTGGTCACGTCGGCGCGGCGCATCTCGATTTCCAGAAAGTCCATGAGCGGGAACATGCTGTTCCAGCCCGTCGTGTCGCCAATCTTGTTGTACATGGCCCGGTATACGTTCTGGGCGTGGAACCCCATCATGAAGGCGATGATGCTCTCGAGGCTCAGCACGTAGCCCAGCTTGACTTTGGATTCGCCCGGCCTGTCTCTCATGCTCAAAGCGCTGTCGCCGCGATACTTCTTCATGATGAGATCCGCGTCATGCTTGAGATTCTTGCCCACAATCATGAGCCTCTCTTCCTTCTCTCTCACCATCCTGGCTTCCGGCTTCTCTCCCTTGACTGCCACCACCGCCTCGCTACCGTTCGGTCGCCGATCGACCGTTGCAGATGCCGACGGTGTCGAGTTGACCAGCTCCGTAGGTGGTGTTTGTGCCACCGAGTTTGTCGAGCTCACACGGGACATGGCCGTCGTCTTCTTCGATGGCGTTGACGGAGTACCAAGCTTGGGGTGTCCTGACATGTCCGATGACCTCGGTCGCTTCATGGCGGTCGCTTCTGCCGCCGAAAGACCCTCGGCCGAGCCCATTGGTCTTTTTCTCGCTGGCGGTTGCTGTGCCGCCGCATCATCATTGCTACCCGCGCGAGCTTTTCGGTCAAGCTCCCTTTCCCGTTCCGATTGGCTTCGTGAGTCCTTTCTGTGCGCCGGTGCATGCCCAACTATTCTTGCAAAGGATGGGCGCAGGCTCTTTGGCACATCGAGCATCACAACCAACCTCCGGCGATGGCCCAATTTACTACTGGCTGGGGCAGGAACAAGCTTGACATGGTCATCCACGTCTCCGTTCGCTGCTGGTCGCTTCCTAAGGCCCAGCACGTCTCTGCCGTCTCTGGGTCTCTCGTCTGATGAGTCCGATGTTGACTTCTTCCGCCGCCGCAACTCAGCTTCGACGGCTGGTGGTAGCGTGGGCGACAATAACGGCGGGATCACCGCGGGCGGTCGTGGCTTCTTTGCGACTGGGACTGTTGGATCGAGCCTTTTCGACCTGTATGATGCGCTTCCTTCGTCGGCGTCGTCGCGCCGCTTTCTCTCCCTGTCCTTCCTTGCGTTTGCATATTCCTCTTCGGCTCGTAATCGTTTCTCCCTTTCTCGACTGTCGAAACTCAAGTGCAAGGGGGAAAGTAGTGGTGGCACAAACGACTTGGCGGCGGCGGACGCGCCATCTGCCTTTGTCGGTGGTGTGCCTCGGCTGCTGTTGTGTGCAGCCGCGTTGGGCCGGACACCGTTGACCGAGTCGCCACGAGATCGGCCGGTTGGAGGGGTTTTGCGGTCAGGGTTCGTAGCACCTTTCAGGAGAGATCTGCCATTGGGTAGTGATGATGACGGGGGGGTTCCTCGTTCATCCTTTGATGAGGATACGGCTGCTACATCGCGATGGTCGCGGTCTCGAGACGGAGGTGGGATCTTATCCTTGCGACGAGGGACGTCATCACGGTCACGTTGGAATCGGTCTTCGGCAAGGCGTCGGTCGTCAGGCCGTGACCGTTTTTGAGGGCGGTCATCGTCGGCATCAGGCATACGCCGTTTGCCCGCAGGTGACGGCGGTCGGGGGGGTAACGACGCTGGTTTTGGTGGCAGTCTAAGAAGAAGAAGACAAAACATTGTTAATCAAGTGCGTCACGACGTTAAAAAGGAGCATAGCATCCGGCTTGTTGCGCACCGTGATTCGGGGGCGATGCCATCGCGATTGGGCTTTGGTTTCGCGCTGGCCGAAGATGAATCCAAGTCCCGTATTCTCGTCAGGCCATCGGATCGTCTCGATTCTTGATGTGGTTTGCCGCCATCGGCGTGTGGTATCGCGGGCGTGGGCGTGGACGTGGACGTGGACGTGGACGTCGCGGCGGAGCCGGTGGGAGGAGGCGCGGCGCGCTCGGCCTCGTTCCTTTTCGCGATGGTAGGTTCTGGTGGTGACGCAGATGGCACGATGGCCGTCTTCTTGTTCTTGTAGTCGCTCAATGACAGCTTCTTCTTCTCTGCTGTGGTGGCACCCTTTGAAAGCGCGCTGACCTCGCGAGGGACGGGCTTGGAAGGCTCTTCGCGCATGTCGTAATAAGACCTCGTGAGTAAAGTGCCACGATCGGCCTCGGACAAGAATGTTAGATACTGTAGGCGGGTGTTGTGCCATTCCTCGAAGCGACGTTTCGCGCCGCGAGACTCGGCGACGTCGTCGTCTTCCGGGAGAGGGCGATGTCGCCAAGTAGGCGAGAATGACAGATGATGTGGTTTTTCGGGGAGAATGCGCTTGGAGAGCACCTCAACCGTCTTCGCCGCAGCTTCCATTGTTCGCGGGGCGTGACCATACCGCGAGGCAGGACGCGGCGGCGAGCGATGGAGCGCAAGCGGCGACAACTGACGGCCAGGGGATTGCGTCACAGCAGAAGCAGCAAAGCTACGTCGTCACAACGCGCGAAATGAGCTGCTTCCGCTGACGACAGGAGAGGGGCGTTGTGCGTCGACAAGCTGGGTGCGCGCAAGCGAAAGCGTGTGTCAGTCGGTCGGTCGGCTGGCTGGCTGGCTGGCTGGCTGGCTGGCTGTTGGTGATGAACGGGTGCGTGGGTGCGTGGGTGGTGCGTGGGTGCGTGGGTACGTGGGTACGACGTGGGTACGACGTGGGTACGTAATCCGTAACTCGATCGGAGCGACCGAAATGATGTGATGGCGTGAGATCTACCGACTAGGCAGGATGGGGCGGCCGGCGTGGGTTGTCACTCGAAGTCACTCGTCCGGATCGTCCCACACGAATCAAGTCAAGTCAAGTGGTCGGGTCGTCGTCACTCACCCCCAACTTCAACTTGCAAGCCAAAAACTCAACGGGCTGATGATTTTGGGTTTTGGGTTTTGGGTTTTTGGGGTTTGTTTTGGGGAGGAGGGGGGCCAAGGAAGGGTATTCCCAACGCCTTCTGAATCAGGGAAACCGAAACAAATGGACGTGTCGGCTGCCAAGAAGAGTAGAGCCAGCTGGCAGGGCTGCGAGTTCGCGACTCACTTCACCCTCTCTTCTGGGGTTACTCCGTGTGTGTTTTTTTGCGATTCGTCGCGGTGAAACCACGGGCCACAAGTGCAGCTGCGCCGGGAGGTTGAAACAACTTTAACAAAGAAAATAAAAAAATAAACCAACCGACAATGTGACAATGGGGGAAGAACAGAGTGTCGACAAGCCCGGGCGAGATGCGGCGGAATCTCTTTCTGGGGTGGTCTCACACGCTTCCCGCCTTTGCCAAGGAAAAGAAAGAAAAAAAAAAAGAGGCTGCCAATGAAAATGACCCAAAGGCCGGGGCCAGAGGGAGAAGGCTACGTGTGGCTGGCTGGCTGGTGACTTCACAACGGGCACGCGCCGCTTTCCCCGGTCTACTCCGTACCAAGCATGCATAATAATGAAAGCATTCACTCGCGCTTTTCCTGCGCTCTGCGGTTACCCTATTGCTTCGGGATGTGCCTTCAGGCGAGTAATGAAAATCACGCCGCCCTTTTTTTTTTTTTTGTTCTACCGCTCGTTCAGTGACTACTCTGCTGCATGCTTTTTTCCTCTTGGGTTCTCCTTCCCCGCGGATGACTGCCATGTTACCAAATCAGAGGCAATAACACTTCTGAGGCGTGGCCGAGTCAAGGTGTCGAATATGAAAGAAATGCTCGCCCCTCCCTCAGGTCAAATGACAGAAGGGGTGCTGAAAAGTCGGGCTGCAGTATCCGTGGTTTGATCTTGGAGAGCTCATCTAGATAGACCCTTCTACGCTAAATCGTACAATACAATGAAGAACGGGAAGAAAATGCCAACAGGATCCCGACAAGTCATCCCCTGCACCATCAAGTTTTTACCCCAAGAACGCCATCCAGCTCTCAATCAATAGTTGTCCCTCTAGAATATCAAAGCATCCCCCTGGCTCTGTGGGAGTCATTCTCAGCTCAGGTCCATCTTCTCCGTAGCTGTGGCTGCACCATTCGTCACTGACAAGTCGACCGCGCCGTCGTTGCCAATGAGCCGCTTCTCCGACTCGGACACAAACTTGACGCTTCGGCTTGGGTCGTAGAAGAGCTGGAAGCTTCGCTGCACGTCCTCGACGGCGACTTGCTTGGCACGTCGTTTGGCAGAGAGGAGCTGCGAGGTGCTGATCAAGTTGCTGGCGTATCGAAGGCCTGCCTCTTGGCCAATCTTGGTGAGAAGTGCCAGAGCGTCAGGGGAGACGTCAATCTCCTCCTCCTGCGCGCGAATAGACAGGATTTGCTTGATTTCCTCAGCGGCGTAAGAGTGCGTGTTGATGATGACGACGCGATCGAGGAAGTCGATGGGTAGGCCGTGCGGGCTGCGGTAGTCTGTGCCCCGAATGCGCGAGACGCCGCGGTTGCTGGCCATGATGACGACGGGGGCCAAATCATCCTCCAGTGCGCGGTTGATGTACGAGAAGCATTCAATGTCGAGCATGTGGACTTCATCGATGAAGAGGACCCCGGGAACGATTTCGGCCTTGCCCTCCTCCTTCCATTCGCCAATCTTGGTATTAATCTGGTCCCGAATCTCGCTTCGAATCTCGCCCGTATCGCCCGAGAAGAGAGCCAAGAACCCCTGTGTCCTGGAGTTGATGACATCGATTTCGTGAAGGGTGACGGTGTGCACGACCTCCTTGCGCTTCTGCAATTCGCCGTCGGGGCACTGCAAGAGCTTGGTGTCGGCGCCCATGGCGTCGTAGTCGCGTGAACGCGCGTAAGATCGACCCAGTTTCGTAATCTTACCCGACGACTTGTCAATGGAGACGATATCGCCGGCCATGACGCGCTCCTTGGTCATGGCATCAATCATCTTGCTTCCCATATCGTAGACGGCTTCCATGTCGGTCGTCTTGATGGTGAGTTTGCCCTGCTTTGTGCTGCCGGTGACGCTGCGGTCGATCTGAATCTCGACAACCTCTCCCTCCATGATTTCGCTCTCCTCCTTGATACGAACACCGATCGACTTGCGGAAGGCTTGGGTGAGAGCCTCTGTCTTGGACATTTCCAGAGAGAAGATTTCGGACGAAGCGAGTGACGTAAACGGGACGTCGGAGCCGAGGGATTGCGCCATACCCATGGCAATGGCTGTCTTTCCGGTACTGCGCAGAATGAAGAAGAGCGATTCATGAGCGTCACCGCAAGTCTTTTTTTCGTCAAGAGACAGTGCATTGGGGGGGAGGGGGGGGAGAAGAACCTACCTAGGAGGACCAGCAATCAGGACTGCGCGACCGGCAATCTTGCCATCTTTGATCATCTGTAGAATCACTGCCGCGGCCTTGCGAGCCTTTTCTTGGCCCACGAGACCTTGCGATGCGGCGCGGGGTTCAAGGCTGGTGGCATCAACACCGAGGCCGCGAATGTGAGAATGAGCTGCGATGAGATTGAGACCACGGAGGTCCTTGGTTTCGGACACGGTCATTACTGGCTGCGAAATGGGGCAAGCAATTAGCTTTCGAGATAACGAGTAGTGTCAATCGGAACAACAATCCTGGGCACCTACTGCGGCCATGATTGTGATGTGCCTTTGCGATGTGATTGGGGATTTTGCAAAAGTCGAGGAGAGCTGGTGAGAGGGAGTGTCAGCCACCTCGAGCTTTTGCTCGCCCTTGCAAAATTACCTGCGCTCATCAGAGTTCTCGAGTCTCAAGTCCTAGGCCAGGTGGATCCACAAAAACATCTCACCTTGGGTGCACGGGACACCCAATTGAGCATAGCGCTGGGCGTGGCGGGTACGCCTAAAAATGGGTTTGCAGGCGCTGATTCGTGGTATTAGTAGCTTTGTCAGCCAATTTATGTATGGGCCCACTTGTCTTCTTCAATTTCAGACCGCCCGCATTTTAGATATTAAAGACCGTGCCAAAACATCAGGCTGTCGCACGAACCAGGCATCAACAAATGACCAACCATCACGCTTTGGCATCCCCTTTCTGGTAGAGGCTGCTTACAGTATACATATGCGTTTGTCTGTTCTGGTACGGCTCAAGCCCGATCCGGCCGTTGCTCCATGCTTTCTTGTTTGTTAGGGACGGGACCTTAAACCTCAAGACGAGCCCGTCTGTCATTGACGCTTGCATAACCGAGAATACTGCCTGCATTGGCCTGGTCATAGCTAAGCGTTCTCGTTCCTGAATAACCTGTCCCTTGGTTCACAAATCTTTGATAAACATATATCCCCACCGTTGGGCCCTCTCATTCGTCGATTTGCCTATTTGCCTCATCAGCGTCTGCCAGCTGTCGAGGGCCACGTGACAAAAGCCGCCGGCTGGTCGAAACCATGATGAACGACCGCCGTCGGTCCTTTGACCACGATGGTCGGCACGAGGACAGAAGGAACCCGGGCTCTTATGGTCCGAAAAAAGACTTGCGCAGAAGCTCTTACAACTATGATCGACGCCACGATACCCATCGCAGTGGCAGCTATCGCGACTTGTCACGTTTCGAAGACGATCAGCCGCCCAGCACCACGACTGACAAACGTAGGCCTCTTCTACCCCGTGCTCACCGCAGAGTCTTTCTCTGTGCAGTGCCTATCTCTACCTTCCCACTGCTTGTCTGATGCAAACTAACCAAACCACCTTTCAAGATCCCCCACTGCCATCCACAGCGACAGCAACAATGCATCAAGCAGGCCTGACCAACAGTCCTCCGCACCGCGAGCCAGACATAAGGAGTCTGATCGACATTTTCTGCGACAAGGTGTGGTGGCTTGTGCAATGCGAGCAGGAGAGGAAAAAGGAAAAGAAGCTATTAGCTGATCGAGAACGTTGCCCGCCTGGCAATCCTGAAACGATTCACTACTCGGATATCTTGAGGCTACAAATAGAGCAATGCCAGAAGGCGAAAAAGAAATGTTCAGATCGTATGAACATGGCCGATGACAAGTTTGTGGCGGGCATTGCACACTTGATGGAGAGATACGCACCGCGCCACCAGACTTCTCCGGCCCCGGGTGACAGCGCTGTGCAAAAGGAGGATATCGATGCAACATTGGAGAGCTTCCGCGGGACTCTTCACGCGTCCGTCAACCAGCGGATTGAAGAAGAAGTTGAAAAACTAAGCGCTTCCACCCAGTCTCAGCTTCGGAGAGAGACGGAAGAGCTGAAGAAGAGCTTGGAATCAGAAAGGCAGCGGAACGACAGGCTGGAGAAGAGACTGGAGGACATGGAGGAAAAGTTCAAAAGTCTTAGCCAGAGTCAAGACATTTTGGCTCGAGAAAACGCATTCGACCAAGCCAGTAAGGACATGGCTGAAGCGTCCATCAAGCTGAAGCAAGTCTTTGCAACGTTGGATCGGGTCTCCGTGAATGCTGTAACAAAAGGGGATCTAAGCACGGCATTGGAAAAATTCGACGACGCAGTCGCGACACCTTTGAATTCTGCAAACACTGACGTATCGTCGATGCCCGGCAGCAAAACGGCACTTCGCATGCAACAGCTCTCAAGCGCCCTTGATGATATCAAGTTCGGCCTCGGACACGATGCCGGCAGCGCGGCCCCGCCATGCATCTTACACTTGCAAAATCAAGTCAGCAGTGGCGCAGAATTGATACAGGACCAATCAAAGAAGAGTGCAACAATGTCTGAGACAATAAAAACGCTCCGAGGTTCGATATCCTCATTGCAATCCGCAAAACACAGTGCGCAGGTGCCTTTGCCAACGCCAGCGCCAGCGCCAGCGACAGCGACAGCGACAGCGCCACCGCAAACTACCGAAGACCTCGACATGAAGATTACGCGAGTGTCCACAGGTGTCGTAGAAGACATGAAAGGCATGATGCAAGAAAAGCTAGCCACAGTCGCCAAAGAGCTAGGCTCCTTTATCGACAACGAGAGACGCGAACGAGAAAAGTCATCTATCAAAGCGCAGGAGTCGTGTGCCCAAGTCGAATCTCTCCGACAAGGCGTCGATGAACTCAGGACCTACACGCACACGTCGGTTCACAGACTAGATAAAATGGACCGCCACCATCTCATGCAGCTCCAGCTCCACAGGGACGCCATGGCAAGTTTCGACTCGAGACTTCAGCTTCTAGCCATGGAGCACGCGGGCAGCGCAGAGGAAGTGGCGCTACAGCTACGTGTGCTCAACAAGTGGCAAAGCAACTTCACCACGAAACCCATGTACCGCGAGATCGTGGACCACATCACCAAGACGTTGCCCACGGGGACGATTAGACAGCTGTCGGCGCTGAGTTCGCGAATCGATGCGGTAGAGAGCCAGTTGAGGACTAGTAGTGATGGGACGTTGAAGAAGCGAAAGACGCAGGGGTAAGGTAGCAAGCAGTCCTCACTGCGTGTTTGTTTGTTTTTTTGTTTGTTTGTTGCTACCTCCAACATACCCTACTGCTGATTCATGTATGTACTGCATCATATACTACGTGGCAGGCATTTGCCTTGCGGAACATTTTTCCCTTTTTTTTTTTTTTTTTTTTTTTCGCTCTTGGCATGGAGCCGACGAGAGTGGGTATTGTTATTTGCCAAATGACGCGATGGATGAGCACGCACGTCTACTTTGAACGAGAACCGCCGGAGTTACTGGGATGGAGTAGTTTTGTTCCAAAAGTAGTCAACAAAGAGACGAGTTATTTCAAATTACAAGCCCTGCTGTCCAAGAACAAACAACCAGGGTTTCACAAATCATGACGTGCCAATCCTTCCCTTCCTTCGCCGTCCGTCCCATCTTCAACACGAACTTGCCTAATGCCTAAACCTAGGTGAGCAGATGACGTCGGCAAACTATCCGATGCTCAAGTCTTGGTTGGAGAGCTCGGCCGACGACCAGTTGTTCTCGACAGACATGTTCACGTCACCGATTGAAGTCAGTCCTTTTCAAACATGTACATTTCCCAGCCTTACATTTGACGTCGTGAATAAAATATGATATATACTTCGTGATTGTCCACAAGGGGGGGACCGTCGACGGCCTGCGGACCTGCCCCAGACGAGCTGTGGGAAAAAAAAAAAAACGCCTGGTATCAACCCTGATTTGGAACTTTTGAAAAAAAAAAAAAAAATCACTTCTTACTTTTCCGGGGGGGGGGGGGGGGGACTTTAAACAGACGCAGTTTTTATGACTTTTCCAGAGCCCCTGCTTGCACAGCCAGGTTCTTGTTCCCTCGAATGATGTGTTCCAGCCAGTCGGCCGCCATGTTCAACGTCGTGCTCTTGCTGAAGCCACCGCCTTTCAGTCCGGGGATGAGCTCGCCTAGGTCGTCGAAGCCCTCTTTGATCAGGGTCCTCCGCTTCTGCTCGCTGCGGATGTGGTTCTCCCGCTTCTGTTCCTCGGACAGGTTCTCGCGAGGCGGTTTCGCTGCGTTGGCGCCGGACCTGCGGCGTCGGCCGGAGCCCGTCGTCTCTGACGGAGGTTCCGAGCCACTGGCTGATCTCTCAGACTTGGTCTTTCGCTTCCGCCCGGGAGACTTTGTCGAGGTGGTGGCGTCGTCTTCGCCGTCGCCGTCGCCGTCGCCGTCGTCGTCGTCCTCCTCGGCAGTGGTGCTTCGGACGATTTTGCTCTTCCTTCTTTTTCTGGGGGGTGGTGCGCCGCTGGCGTCTTCTTCTCGCTTCACGCAGATGGATCCGTCGCCGTCGCCGTTGCTGCTGCTGGTGGTGGCTCGTCCGTTGACGGGACTGGCGGGGCTGGCGGGACTGGCGGGACGGGAGTTGGTCGCGCCCGGCTTCGCTTCCGGGCATCCTTGGAGGTACTTGATCTGGTTTTGATGCATGGGCTCGACGGACGGCTCCTTGGTGGGCTCTGGTACGTACGCCTGCTGGATGTCGGTGAAGCTGGCATCTGAACCCCACTGGAAGTCGGCCACGGCGGGCTTCGTGACGGTTGTCTTCTCCTTGGACCCCCACATCCATCGTGTGAATGTGTGGTTGGCTTCCGTGACTTGGCCGCTTCGTCGGTTCTCCTCCTTGAACTCCTCCATTGGCTGGTGCCTGAGGCGGCCGACGGGATATCCGCCGAGGCGGCGACTGCTGTCCTGGTGGCTGTTGCCAAAGCTACCACTGCCACTGCCACTGCCATTGCTCGTGGATGATGATGATGATGATGATGATGATGATGATGATGATGATGATGGGCCGGCGTGAGAGCCATTTTGAAGCAAAGTGGCAGCCGCGTTGAGCACGTCGTCGGAATGTTGTTGCTGCTGCTGCTGCTGTGGAGGGTGGAAGGATTGCGGCGGAGGAGGAGGAGGCGGGGGAGGAGGCATCATGCTCAAGCTTGACCCAGCACACAGCATTCGTGACAAGTCGTTGTTTTGATCGTTGTGTTGGTCGTTGTGTCGGTCGTTGGATAGACCGAAACCGGCGGCCGAAGTCTCCTGGGGCCCAAAGGAGGTCGATGAGCCCATGAACTGAGGCGGGAGGTCGAGCCAGGCGTCGCTGAAGTTGAGGCCTTCGCCGAACGACGGCATATTGTACTGGTTTGATGTCATGTCCTCGAAAAATGAGGTGAGAAATTTGCTATCAGTCTCTGTCAGGAGCGGTGCTCCCGGCGCAGGTTCAGGCGGGCCATCGAAGAGGTTGTCTTGGGATGTGTCTACCGAGTCTGGAGAGAGAGAGAGCAATGGCGCAAGATTAGCACGGCGCGAGAAGAGAGCTCGGTTTTGAACATGAACATGATTGACAGACAAGGGAGACGTGACATACAACCAAACATGATCAAGGGGTCGGATTCAGGCTGTGAAGAACCCATCCTGGGAGGATGCTGCACGGCCAGCATGAAGAGCGTCTTCGTTTCCGACGAGCACGATGCGGCGGTTTGGGGGCAGGTGTCGTGGTTGAGAGCTCCGGCAGACCGGATGTGTCGGTGGAGAAGATGCAGAGAGGATGGATGTGAATGAAACGTCTGAGACGTCGCCGCTGCGAAAGAGTCGCGGTGTTGGATTCAGAGGAGGAGCAGAAAAGTCTCCTCGAGGGGTTCGACTAGTACACGATGTACACGATGTACACGATATACACGATGAGGAGGAGGCCGGGGAAATCTGGGGTAATGGGCAAGGTGAAGAAGAAGGAGAGAAAGAGGCTGGAGAGCGGGAGAAGACGGCAAGACGAGGGCCCGTGGACCCATGGCCACGAACGGAGGTGGGGCCGGGCCTCTTTTGACCTTGTTTCTTGCTGGTCAGTGGTGGGTTCGCTGCGGGCGGTGCTGGAGGGGAGAGCGGAGGGGCGGGCGGGCGGGCGGCTGGGCTAATACATCACTGTAGCTGGGCTGACTGCCAGAGCACCAGAGCACCACCAGAGCACCGGCGACGCCATCAACCCGTCCATCCGCAGATGGAGTAGGACTGGAGTGGGACTGGAGTGGGGTCGGGGCCGGCCCACCAAGAACAAGACAGGCCTAGCCATCTGCACGAGCCATCCAGTCGCGGCTCTGCACCGTTTTTTGGAATCGTCCATGTTTTTTGTCGTTTTTGTCGTTTTTGTCTTGTGTGTCTTGTCTGTCTGGTGCAGCTTTGTTGTCGTTGTAAACACCATCGCCTTCTGCGCCATTAGGCATGGGTAAGTACTTGCCCGTATGCCATGATATGATTCTACCTAGGTCGTGTTCATGTGCACAATGTAATCCGTAGCTGTTTTCGATTCGCCGCGATATTATCAGTACATATGTAATCCGTATTAGTAAAGACATCAAGACGAGCTCGCCTGACCCATCTTCGGTTTGATCCCGGTCGCCTAGCCCGCTCGCCACGCACGCCTCTCGGTACGCCCAGGTGATTCCCGGTCGTCATCGAGGTTGCTTCATGCATCTATCAAGTATATCGAGTTACCGAGTACTCCGTACGCTGACCATTACGGATCACGGAGTTTGTTGCATAATCCCTTCTTTGCAATGCATATGTACATACGTCCGTATGTGCATGTACGTATTCCTGAAACCAACAATCACATGCCAAGTCGGCTGTCGCGGCTCCCTCCACTCCTCCACCACTGCCCGCCCATCCATCAATATTCTCGATTTCGCCAGTTGCGGTACATCAAGATCATTCCCGGCAATGTTTTATACCTCGATGATCACTTCCCAGGTCCACAGACATTCAATCATTAATACTCACTGCGTCGCATACGTCGCACGCGTCACACGCGTCACACGCGTCACACCGCAGTCAGCTCTCTCCGCCATCAAATTTCGCCTCACCAATTGACCCTCTGTGTCCGGGATAGAGTTCAGGAGCGGAAAGGGGTCCACGCCGTCCCACACCTCTTATAAGTTAGCGTCGCCGAGCCATCCTTCCCGCATTGACTGATCGCGTGGACGGTCTCTTGTCATTTGTTCAGCATCAGGAAACCAGACAACATCAGCATCAGCATGAAGCAATCCATCGGGCGTCTCTGCTGTTGAGCCGAGTTTTCTTTCCTTCTTTCTTTCTCTCACAACCCCCACCTATCGTGATCGAGGCTGAATGGAAAGCATGGGGTAGGGTAGGACATTCTTGCGACCTCTTGGACAGGTTTTGGTCGGCTCTCCGGTTTTGAGTTTATTTTAGGCGAGCTTCCCTACATGTAGGTCTCGATTTCTCGGTCCAAGATAGTTAGCCCCTTTCAGCAAAGTAACACAAAACGTCTCCGCTTTATTGAACGACTTACCGGATACCTAGGTCTTTGGGGCTTTCTACTCGGCATCATTGACAAGTTCGACCGACGGACTAATTGACTGCAGCACTTGTCAAACCTTGACTGCAATATAGGCCAGTATGCGTCAAAGGGCGTCATCGAATATTCATTCGATAGATTTTTTACCATTTTTGGTGGCTTGACATTGGAATTACGACTTCTCCTTGGAGGAATCGGCGAAACCCTCTCCTCAATAGAAGTCAACACCCCCCTGCATCGTGAACCCCTTTCAGCCAACACCGAGCACTCCAGCTTCGGAGGCGCTGCCGCATTCGACAAGAATGCGACACCGCCGAGGGTCCTTCCGGGCGACTTGTCTGTATAACTGATTCTTTGGCCGTGGAGACGAGAAGCTCAACACGATACCGCCAATGCTGTCAGTTGGGAATAAATGGTGTCAACTGCTAGAATGACTTTTCAGAGTACTGCGAAATTAGCCCCCCCCCCTTCCCCTTGACTCTCTCCACGTTTTGGTGTAGGCTGTCAGACTTGGCGTCGTCCGCGTCACTCCATTGTTTTTGCAATCAATCGATCTGTCACGTTGACGGCTTGCGACAATCCCATCGATCGGCCGTACAACGACTTGACGGTTTCTCTCTCGGGAGGACCTGCCGAAGTAGCACAGAACATTCCCGATTCTGTGACTACAACAACCACGTGATCACGCGCAAACCACGCTCGACCACGAATGCACTTTCACAGACAACGTCGCCGTCTTCCCTGATATTCATTATTTCAAGCGCGCATGGTTTCGCTCTCACGCGGTTCCATCTCCGCCACGTTCCCATCGGCACCTTGTTTCCACCATCCCGCACATCATCCGATTTCCCACGGTCGCATTATCAAACTGACGAGAAGCCCCCAGTGCTGGCCAAATCCCGGTTTACTTTACCGCCTTTTCCACTTACACGCTACTGCTCCAAGCCTTAGCTAAAATCTGGACATGGCTGGGAGATCCGGCACTGGCACCACTTCGTTTCTGCAGCTGCAGTTCATTCCCCCGGCCCTGCGGCCCCTCGTTCGCGCCTATCTCCTGGGTTACGCATCTGCCGTTCTGCCACGACTGTTGACGCTCGTCTTGCAGCATCTCTCCAACAGGAGACGCAAAGCACCCGATTACGCGTTGCCAGAAAGGGATGAGAATACCTTCCTTGATTCGTGCAAACATGTTCTCAAGACGGGCCTGGATCCGTGCCGGTTTCCCACATTCTGCGCAGCCCTTGTAGGCGGCTCAACTCTATTGCAGGTCTGACATCACTGCTTTTCCTTTTACATGTATATATAATGATTTTGCACATATTGGCGTTCACTCCGAAACATTCTATTTAGTCGTTTAGATTAGCTTACTGACATGGTTGGAACTGCCAGGCGCCCTTGAACAGAATCATAGCTCGCGCAGCCACGAATCTTGGCGGCACTGCACAACAAAGGTAGGTGTGGACGGATGGCCGGCCAAATTCTAACCCTCCGCCCCCTTCATCCTATGTCTGTGTGACGTGATGAGCTAACAAGGCTTGGGCCATGTCGTCTGGTAGACTTGCACGATCACTGGCCACGTTTATTGCTGCATGGCTGAGTCTCAAGCTGTTGCAAGCCAAGAAACCCACGCTGCGACGCCGTGCTGGTTCGGCTACAGTTCGATATGTCGATCCTCAAACCGGGGAGAAGCTTGCAGGTAGAACGGTAGATCTGACATTGTTTGCTACCACGCAGGCTGTCGATGTAATCATCGGCGAACTATGGGCTCGACACAAGTCGAGGCGCCTGGCTGCAGGCAGATGGACCAAGGTATGCCGTTTCCCCATCACATCGAGTTGCTTTCGCTTTTCTGCTCTCCCTTTCTTCTTGTCTTCTTTCTTGCAATTGGCTTGGACATGAAAAAAAAATATATAACATATATATAGAAACTAACAGCTCATCTAATCTAGGCCGAGGCTGTCGTCTCTAGAATGACAGACCCAGTCTCGTTCGTAGCCTCCTGCGCCCTCATCATGTGGGCATGGTTCTATGCCCCAGACAACCTTCCCCGGGCATACAACAAGTGGATCACGTCTGCAGCCCACGTAGATATTCGCCTCATCGAAGCCCTCCGTCGCTGTCGGAACAGGGAGCTCTGCTATGCCAAAGAGACGGGCCAAGCTCCCCTCCTTGGCACCATGTGTACAGACCACAAGCTCCCGTACGAATGGGGTGATCCTTGCAAGACGGTCCCTTTCCCCTGTGACATAGTCCACATGGGACGCGGCCCGTCCTGCGAATACCATGCCTGGCGACGATTCTGGCTCTCCTGGAAATGGGCCATGTACACCTACCTACCTCTAGCTCTGGCCCTGCAACTCCGCAAACCCAACAGGAACAGTCCGAGAACGGCCCTCGTATCTGCCTGCCGGTCGTCCGCCTTCCTAGGCACCTACATCGCCCTGTTCTACTACGGCGTCTGCCTCGGCCGAACCCGCATCGGTCCGCACATCCTAGGCAAGGACACCGAGTGTAGGCAGCGCATCGACGGCGGATACTGCGTCGGCGTAGGCTGTTTCCTCTGCGGCTGGAGCGTCCTCATCGAGACGGCGAGTCGGCGCAAGGACATGGCGCTGTTTGTGGCCCCCCGCGCCATGGCGACACTGTTGCCGAGACAGTACTCCATGGGAGTGCAGTGGCGAGAGACGCTCGCGTTTGCGGTGAGCACGGCCGTCGTGTTTACGTGTGCGATGGAGAATCCTAGACGCGTAAGAGGCATGCTGGGTGGGATATTGGGGTTGACGATGAGGGAATGACGTCTGTCTGTGCGTGTTTTTTTTTTGTATGCATGTATGATGGGTTGGTGGAAAGGTGTATTATCAAAAGTAATATTGTCAGTGGTCACATATTTTTCCTCTGAGCAGGTGGTCTCTTTTTGTGAAATTTGATTGCAACGCAAGCAAGGTGGTTTTGCGATGACAGGTGAGCCTTTTTTTTTTTTTCGAATAGTTTGGACTGGGCGGGCAACGCTGTGTGTGACCTCTATTCTGCAGAGACAATCGATGCCTTGGCAACAAATCTACTGAAACGCGCTATGCCCTCAACCAGGAGCAAACGCCCAGCACGAACATACACGTCAAAATGTCGGTCCGCACCGTGGTGAAAATCTGCCCGTACTTCAGCCCAACAGCCAGATAACCCTTGAACGGCTCGGGAATGAAGCCAGCGATTGTCCACATGAGGCCTGGCGGCGGAGCACGTCCCTTGTCGAGAAGAAGCCTCGTGGTAAGCAGCACGGCTTCCGACGTGGCGAATGTCCAGAAGAAGATGCGTCTGCGACGCTCATTCTCATCATCCGCGGAAACGGCAAGATGCTGCTGATGATGAGCGGCGGCGGCGGCTTCTCGTTCCGCCCTGGTTCCGGAAAATGTCGTGAAGAGTGCGAGATAGAAACCTAGGCCGAGGGCAACGAGGGCATGGATCAGGCGCCATATTGTGTGGTAAGGACTTGGCTGCGGAGGAGACTGCTGGCCGGGCAGGCCCGTCATTGGAGGCATGCCTGGGAAGGGAGAGCTCCCGGGTGCGCCTGCACCGCCCATCATCTGGGCCATCATCTTCATCATGGGGTCGTCCTCCATGTTGGGCATGCTGCCGGCGGCCGGCGCGCCTGAGCTCGACTGGTCGGGACGGGGACGGGGACGGTCGAAGCCGAGCATCATCTGGCGAGGCTGGGCTTCTCCGGGGTCGGCGGGAACCCGTCTTGAAGTGGTGTTTGGCTCGTAAAAGTGCTGCGAGATGTCGATTTCGTCGGGATCCGCGTGGGATGGGGTGGTCGTCTTGGGTGAGGTCGTGGCGGCTGCGGGCTCCGCTGGCACGACTGGCGTAGCTTGGTCGGTTTCTAGGGAGGCATCTTTAGCTTTCCCACTGTTTTTTTTTTTTTTTTTTTTCTGGCGAGCGCTTTTTGGCGTGTTTTGTCGTCGAGGTGTTTTGCCATGCTTACCTCCCATGACTCGGCCGCCGATGCCGGTAATCTTGTTCAGTCTGTCGGCGCCGCCGGACTTGATCTTGGCTTCTCTGCGCTCCCGACGGAGGCGAGCTTGCTCAGAGGCTCTTTGGGCAGCGGCATCGCTGGAAGAGGAAGCTGCATCTGCGTGTTCGGTCATGCTGGCAGGCTGGCAGGCTGGCAGGCTGTGGGAGATCCGAGGCAATGATGCAATTCAAGGCAACGTGGACAAAGTGCCGTTGTGAAAACAACCAGGATATTGTAGCTGTAAATAGTCGCTGTAGGTGTCGTCGTCGTTGTGGGTCCGGCAGACTCCTCACTCGCTCCTGCCGTTGGCATCTACCCACCGCCCGGAGTGGTGCCATTTCAATTCGTTGAGTCATGGATTGCTTCTCATCTCGCACCTCAGCTCGCCCCGGTCAACGGGCGGGCCACCTTGTCCAACGCAGTGGCCAAATTGCCCAAAACTCGGCCTTTGGAAAACCAAGGACGTTGTTTGGGACCTGGCAGCGTCACTAACACGCACATGTACTGAGATTTGGCGACGAATCTACAATACACCCCTTGAGTTGCCTGAGGCTATTTGACGAGCGTTTTGAAAATAAATGCTGTATTCCGGGGAGCACATCTAAAGATGGTTAATCTGGCTGTTTTGCCAGAAATATCATCACCCACGGTAGATGAATATTCTGCGAACAGATGATATGGATACATTTCGCGAGATATGCCTCTCTGGCACCATGAAACTCCCAGCCCGAACTCTACCATGTCGAAAATGTCGTCGTCACAGCTCATCACGGACGTAGGCTTGTTAACTTTTCATACTATTTTCGGTGGAGACAATGGAGAACGACTCCAGCAGAATTGTGGCATGGCTGTGCGGATTAAGGATGGCTGGTATGTGGTGAAAGTTTTTGATTGACGATTATTTTCGATTTCTATCGGCCTTTCTTGCGACTTCTTCTCTTTTTCTGCCCGAGGAGCAAAATGGACGTGATTCTCGATCTTTCCGAAACATTGATCAGTGATCATGTCTTTGCCAGACTTGTTCCCGCGCATGCCAATGTGCAAGACCGAGGCATCAAGAATAACACGTCACTGTCATATTACAGGATGTCATGCGTGTATGAACCGTCGACAAAGTACTTCACTGTGCTTCCATCGCCTGCCATGTGTATGAGTGAGTTCCTGGCCAAGAGGCAACATTTTAAGACAGGTCATCAACTTATTTTTAATCCTCTGGTATGCTTTCCGCTTTCCATCTCCCTATGTTGACTTGCATTTGCTCACCAGATGCCTGTAGGATCTTTGGCGCTGTTGTTTACTTCTTCTTTTCCCCTTTTTCGTACCATTTTATTTTCTGCAAACAGATGCAAAAGCATCCGAAATGTCTCAAAAACCAAGTTCGCATGGATATCCAACAGACATTTTGGGTTTTACCCGGCATATTTCTGCCCATCCTGCCCTTGGTTCTCGCAGAGGCTCACGGATACTTCAAAATGTACGACGACCTCAGCAGACGGGCCAGGACTATGGTACGACATTATACAAGCTCCACTCTTCAATCTTTTACAGATTTCTGCATCTAATGGATTCATCGGTGGCTGCACAGCCTCACGGCCTGCAGGACTCTGTATAAAAAGCACCACAAGTGTATCGTACCATCCGAGAGCTGGGGCCTTGAACCACACGTCGCCGCACCATCTGTCTATGCCTGGAAACTGGCCATGGTATCCAAACCCTTTTGATAAGACGGGCTTTGGGTGCATTTTCAGGGAGCACTCGAAATAATCTCGGCTTGGCGTCCAGTTCGAGTCTTTTGGCATGATTGAAAAGAGGTGTATACTTGCAGAGATTGCTGCCCTCTTCTCAGCTATTCAAGGGTTGGAGTTGCCTCCTGGCGTTACTTGTTTCGGTGGCCCAACTATTGATTATAATGGGGATATCATCTCTGGCCAGGAGACTCTCCAGGCATTACCTGGTGGTCCATGGCATGAGTACGGTCAATCCTGGACATTATCAGATGCTCTGTCAGTTCAAAGAAGCTGGCCGCAGGAAGGTCATCCAAGGATGGAGAGCCCCCGAGGTTCGGGAGAGGATGGAACATTTCAGCAGCGAAACAATGCGCAACATTATCAAAGATGCAGGCGTTGACATGTCTGAGTTGGCCTTTGTCTGCCGAAACTTTAGTAGGTCATATGGCGAAAGGGCATAGTGCTTGAAACAATTCAGTAAAATGAATCACAGCCATGAGCAATATGCCCTTCGATGCATATCATGAGCGAATTGGTGGCATCGTCAACTATTAATTAAAGAACTTATTAAAAGTGCTAAAACGCAGCATCTAAAGAGTCATAAGAGCCGTTAAAAGATAAGTCTCTAGGCTTATTAGCTGCCAGCGTGGGGAAGGATAAGTGGGACCGCAGAAGTCTAGCACGTTAAGCGTGATACAGGTATTTTAATGATATTGAGTGAATCATATGATTCAATTGATCAAAGAGGGGGAAACCTGTGCGCACACCCTAATGGTATGCGCATTAATCCGTACTCATGTTAAAACCCGCGCCGACTAATCCACCCATGCATGCTTGGCCGTGCAACAAGAAGCTCATCAAAGGTACATCCTAGTGATGCGTCCCTAGCACGGGTTGCAACAGTTGCCGCGCAAGTCGTCATCGTTCGTGAAAATATGAATAATGGAGTCGGGCTCTTCATCTTCTTAACAACTTTATTCTGACGCATGACACCCACACGTGAGGCGCACATCTTTAACCAGGGGGGGGGTGGGTGGTTAGCAAATGATGAAATAGTTGTTAAGCCGATCATAACCAGCTGTGAGATGAAAAGTGCTTGGAAAGCCACAAGCGCCTGGTAGATGGTCTCTCATTCGGCCATGGAGAACCTTCCCAATTAAACCGTGCTGATCGCCCCGAATGTTTTCTGTTGGGATCGGAAGTTGCTCGCCCGCACTGGACGGTGTCAAGTGCAGCATGAAGTGCTGGTACCGTACCCCGGAGGTGGAGCAGATCTGAGATGCAGGTCGTATTAAATAAGTGAGCCCCTGTTTTTGCGCCCATTTCATGAGAAAAACAGGGGAGGCTTGTCAGGACTAACAATAATGCGTATATATAACTCCGTACGTGCGGATTACTCGGTAATATTGTTGTATGGCGCATTGGTGGTGGTTCGCACTGACTATTAATCCCCTTTCTCCTGAGAAGTGCATGGGACCAGACGCGGCTTCCTTCCTTCCTCCCATGTTGCTTTGTTGCTCGATTTCTCTCCACTCGCTTTCAGAATCTCCTTGGGAAGGAAGGAGCGAGCTGAGACTGGAGCTCGTTGGCCGAAAAAGGTCCTGCCGCTGTCCATGTGAACCTGATCTTGTGTTCCCCTTCGCACGTATTTCTTTCTTCCTTTTCTGCGCCGTGTATTTACGCTCGCTCTCAACCATCCACCACACAATTTACAAGCATCGACGGCCGACGGCTCAACGCCTGGATATCCATACGGGGGTCAACTGGCTGGTACGACGCGGGCAATTTTACAACCGACGACAAGTCAACAGACGACACACAACTTTACTATTTATTAGTCCACTCGGCACCTTGTGACAACGCCATAGCAGCCCCACAGGACGAACCACCCGACGACGCTGCAGGTTAGCTGGTGTCGATGATTGGAAACCTTGTCTCGTCTTCCGTCACCAGACCCCCCGATCATTGTTCGACTCCGCCAGCAGACGCGGCGTCACCTCTCAACTCCACCTCCACTTCCCTTAATACTACGCTTCCCCTTCAATTGAATGCAGAGGGGCGCTGCTGCTCAACAGCCCCAGAACCGCCCAAAATTCCTTCGACAACCCCATCCCGTCTCCCTTCCAACATTCCCTTGCGGACCCTCCCTACCCGTTTAGATATCGACCAAGACTCCCAGTCTGCCTCCTTGCTTGGTTTCTCCAATCCCGCTCGCTCCTCCCAGGCGAGGCTGTCATCAGGCTCCGAGTCTTCCTGGACCGACACTGGCGATATTGGTGATCAACTTGCCGACGACAACGACCCGGTACGTCTCCAGCTGCCCGACGAGCTTGAGCAAGAGCTTCTCGCTGGTGTGCAGAAGCGTCAGTCCAAACACCAAAAAAAGGTCCGCATTCACGACCCTTCGCCGCAGCGATATCATCGCTCCGAGTCGATACATCCCACTCCCATCGACAAAGAGGCCATTGAGATCCCTCCGATAAAACCGCTGCGACCCTCACGCGCAGAACGCTGCATAGGAGCCATCATGTCGGGACGATCGGGTTCTGTCCACGGCCTTACAGGCAAGGCCCTGATGTACGCCTCCTCCAGTTATATGTGCCTCTAGCATACGCGAACACATGTACTGACTTTATGCAGTTATTTCACAAGCATATTTGTTTCTCTCGGCGTGTTTCTATTTGGTTATGATCAAGGTGTTATGTCGGGCATTATCACGTATGAATCATTTCGCCTCACCCCATCATTACCATGTGTGATGTGACATCCAGCGGGGTGCCAACTAACGAACGTAATCCTTTTTGCACAGTGGCCCATTCTTCATTGATTACTTCAACCATCCATCCAAGGCTCATATCGGTACCATGGTTGCCATACTGGAAGTCGGTGCCTTTTTTGCCTCGCTTATTGTCGGTCGAGTCGGAGACATCATTGGTCGACGTCGAACAATTTTGTACGGATCGTGTATATTCTTCGTGGGCGGAGCCTTGCAAACAATGGCCACATCCATGGCCATGATGATGGTCGGCCGCATTATTGCCGGTCTTGGCGTTGGCATGCTCTCCACCATTGTGCCCGTTTATCAATCCGAAATCTCTCCGCCGCACAATCGAGGAAAGTTAGCTTGCATTGAGTTCTCCGGCAACATCATCGGGTACACCACATCCGTTTGGGTTGACTACGGCTGCGGTTTCATCGAAAGTAATCTGTCGTGGCGGATTCCGCTTCTTATGCAGTGTGTCATGGGCGCTCTATTGGGCATTGGCAGCTTAATCATTGTGGAATCCCCAAGGTGAGTTTCCCCCCCCCCCCCCCTCCTTTTTCCCCCTTTCCCTTTTTTTTCGGCAGCAACGAAAGAGGAGAGACCAACGTATTTGGAAAATGTAGATGGCTTCTCGACAATGATCATGATGAGGAGGGCATGGTGGTGATTGCCAACCTCTATGGTGGTGGTGATATTCACGACCCCAAAGCTAGAGACGAGTACCGCGAAATCAAGATGAACGTTTTGCTACAGCGACAAGAAGGCGATCGAACTTACTCGGAGATGTTCCGCAAATACCGAACGCGTGTTTTCATCGCCATGTCTGCCCAAGCGCTGGCGCAGCTCAACGGCATCAATGTCATCTCGTACTACGCCCCGTACGTTTTTGAATCCGCAGGCTGGGTCGGCCACGATGCCGTTCTCATGACCGGTTTCAACGGAATTACCTACTTCCTGTCGACCATTCCCCCCTGGTACTTGGTGGATCGATGGGGCCGACGGCCGATCCTCTTGTCTGGTGCTATCGCCATGGCCGTCTCTCTGTCGCTCATTTCCTACTTCATCTACCTCGATATCCGGTGGACGCCGAGAATGGTGGTCTTGTTCGTCATGATTTATAATGCAGCCTTTGGGTACTCATGGGGACCCATTCCCTGGCTCTACCCTCCCGAGATTCTTCCCCTCAGCATTCGATCCAAGGGTGCCAGTCTCTCCACGGCAACCAACTGGGCCTTTAATTGGTTAGTGGGAGAAATGACTCCTATTTTGCAAGAATGGATCAAGTGGCGCCTCTATCTCGTCCACGCTTTCTTCTGCGTGGTATCCTTTGTCATTGGTGAGCACACTTCTGGCATGTTCTACAGTCAATGACCTGCGACTAACAACGTATTGCAGTCTACTTCACCTATCCCGAGACGTGCGGCGTGCGTCTCGAAGATATGAATTCTCTCTTTGGCGATTCTAGCACAGTCATGGGTACGCCCTCTATCCATGCCGACAATGAATCGCTCATGCGTGCCGGCTCACCAGGACCCTCACGAGATATTTCGGGACTGAATCCGGAGGTCGGCGACATGGACGACGACCCCAAATCGAAGATCCAGATCAGTGGCGGCGAGGATCGAAGCATTGGCGGATGGTTGTCGCGAGTTGTTGCACGCGGTCGATCGCCAAGTATCAGCAGTGGCCGCCAGGGCCGATATGCTCCCCTGGGCCAACGAGACGAGGGTAGCCGCAACAACCAATAAAGCGAACCCGGCATACATTTACGCGAATAGAGTTCTGCAAACACATAGACAAATTCGATTGACGGGCAAGACGCAGAGCGTTTACCTGACGAGGATATCAGAGACAACGCGCACAGCAGGCCCACGTGGGTGTAGAAGAACGACAGATGTACAACGTATGGCTGCCGACTTTTTTTTTTTTTTTTTTTCAAGCATGCACATGGTGGGCCATTTGGCCACGGGTAAAAGCGATTTTCATTATCGCAGATATTAGCGCAAGGACCTGGCGTTGGCTGAGATGTGTCAACTTTGGCAGGACCATAGATTCCTCAGCGACCAACGTATTAGAAGCGCCTGCTGGCAAAATAAAAGCGACACTGATGTGCATTTTCTTTCCGCGACGAGTACCACTGTTGAATGATGTGCGGACAGGCAGATGCCATTTACTACCATGTACAGTGCTCAATACACTGAATGCCTCCGGTTGAGTCAGTGCGTATGAACACCGTGTCTCACTGTGCTCCAACCTCACTCCACCAACAAAGCTCTCACTCACCCTAATGATTGCGTCCCGTAGGCAATATAGAATAACTTACCAGCCCGTACTTTCACATACGACCATACATACCTACCAGAATATACTGGATCCCGTCAAGATCTACTTTTGTGTTGTATGTTGTCAAGTTTTGGAGTTGTGTGCATCTGGAAAGCGAAGTAGTGGCGCCTCCGTTAACACCGGCTGTTGTATATTTTTTTTTTTTTTGTTGGGGCCACACGACGCTTAGCTAATAACGCTTTATTTTTTTTCTAGATTCGTCTTCGCAAGCACAAGGTGAAAACCCCTACTGCTCTGCCGACCAGCTCCCTTCCGCCGTGGAGGGATGTCAATCTAATGCTCTAATGCGATGCTGCAAGGATTTAGCCACTGAGTAAATGGCACATCTATCTTGCCAAAGACAAATAAATCTTGGCTCGTGACACTATCATCCATGCGAGCGTTTCCGATGCACGCAGGTTCTGGTCCCTGTACGGCCAGCAGGTGACGCGCGACCCCTGTTAAGGTGGAGAATGGATTACGTAATGGTTAATTATAATTATATAGGGCGTAGCTAGAGTATAGACTAAAGAAATATAACTATTATTATCCCTATTAATTTTAGTATTACTTTATAGTAATAAGACTAAGACCTTATAATACCCTTTAATTAAGTTAAATTATTACTAAACTTAAATATCTAATACTTAAGAATACCTAATAAATAACTTCTAAGAGATTATTAAGTTAAATAATTAAAGAACTATAAACTAAACTTAAGGTAAAAGAAGTTATAAACTTTATTAAAGTATAACTATAGCTAGAAATAATATAGAAAAATAATAGAATATAGCTATAGTTATTACTATACTTAAGAAAATTATTTAGCTAAGGTTAGAAAATATTACTATTAAATAATATAAGAATATTAAGGACTATAAGACTTAATAAAATAAATATAAAACTATAAGGCTATATAAAACTTATAAATAACTATTAGAGAAAGTTCTTAGAATACCTATAATAAGATAGCTAATAGCTACTTAAAATAAGATAAATAATAAGAACTAATTATTATAAGAGAGAATATTATAATAAAGAATAGGAAAGTTTTATTATAGGAAATAAATAAGCTAGACACTTAAATAAGGAATAATTACTAAAAAATAAGTATAAAGAATAATTACTAAAACACTATAGTACTAGTATAGTATAATACTAGTAGCTTAAATAGTAAATAATTATAACCTTAGTTAATTTAGGTAATTATAAAACTAGTAAATTAAATATAAACTAAACACTAGTAAATAAGGTATTTAAACTTAGGGAATTAAGAAACACTATAAACTTTACTTAAGCCTAGGAATTTAACCTTAGGAAATAATATTTACACACTTAGTAAAATAAGCACTATAATATAATAAGTAAATAAAAGATAAATAATAGTAAATAATAAGTATAACCTTAGAGAATTTTTTAACCCTAGAATTTAATCTAAACTATAGAACTTAGGCATAGGAATGTGAGGCCCCACTTATAATAACAGGTGCACCTGCGCACCCCATAGGCTAGCGAGGCCCTAGGGCTAGGTCTATGTAATACTAGTAAGCCACTAGCTATAAGATAGTAACTTATATATATAATATATTTAAACCTAGTAAGCTTTAGTTAATATACTAAAGCCCCTATACCTTTTACCTAGTTACTATTATTCTTATAATTTTAAAGCTTTTCTTACTAATTACCTAAGAGTAATATAAAGGGAAAAACTACTTAATTTACTAGAGTAATATTAGATAATAACTTAACCCTAATAAATAAGAGTTATACCTAATTAAATAAAGGTAATACTATAAGTAAAGATATACTATATACTACTAAAACTATACTTATAATAAGACCCTTTATTCCTTATAGTAAAGCTATAGTAATACTAAAGTAAATTACTTAGTTAGAAAAACTTTAAAGATTATAAAAATAAAAATAAAAGCTTATTAACCTTATTAAAGGTAACTTAAGGGAAGTATAAGGGAAAAGTAAGTAAAAAGCTAGTACTTCCTTAAGTAATAGTAGCTAAGAGATTAAAGTTAAGAATATTACTAAGCTTTAATACCTTATAAACCCCTAGAGATATAAAATATAAATAAATAACCTAAACTATACCTTTAATAAGGTAAAGAAAAAATACTCATATAATTACTAAAGAATTCTCTTTATACTTAACTATATATATACTAACTATAGGGTAAGATAGGATAAATACCTTAATAAATAATAGGCTAATAACTAGGATAATCTTAAGAATAACTAGGATAAATTCTAGGCCTAAATACTTATATTACTTAAGAACTTTATAAACTATAATACTTAAATTATTTAAGTTGCATGTAGTGTAGTATTTGTAGTATTTTGACTTTTGTTGTAGTATGTAGTATAGTAGATTTTAGTGTAGTGTAGTATGTAGTGTAGTGTAGTATTTACTACACTACACTACAAATACTACAAATGTAGTATTAGTAAAAAAAGAAAGTGGGGTATTATATAGTCTTATAATATTCCTTAGATTTTTCTTAATTAAGTTAATATAAGGTATTTTTTTATTATAATTTAGTTATTTAGTTATAGATTTATAAAGTTTTACCTTACTTAGAAAATTAGCTATAAGTAAGGGTATAGGGTATCTATAGAATATATTATAGAATATTTAGAATCTCTGATTTTTATTATATATATTACATATTTCTATTATAAATATATTATTTTATTTAATATTAATATTCCATTATTTCTTAAATTTGCTTTTTTATTATAAAAGTACCCTATATATCTCTTTAGAAATAGTACTAAATTGTGATGATCTAGGCTTTGCCTAGACCTAGCAATATAGGTGTCAATTGTACAAGTAAATGATGACTTGTACAATGCGTATTCTTTTGGCTATCTATGGCGCAATAGAATTGGGGTCAAACCCACATGGTCGCGCAGGCACCCGCGATTAGCCCTTAGGGCTAGACCATGACATTTATACAAGTCACCTAAGGTCATAGGTTTAAACCAGCTACGTGTACAAAAAAGGTGCACTATAGGGCAGCTATAACGGGGTTTTTCCTAGGCTTATAGGGATAATAGAAGAGAGGGTCCCTAGGGGATGCGCGGTATTGCTAGCTAAAGAGGGAGGTCACCTAGGGAAAGAGCCTATGTGATAATCTAGGCTTTGCCTAGACCTAGCAATATAGGTGTTAATTGTATAAGTAAATGATGACTTATATAATGCGTATTCTTTTGGCTATCTATGGCGCAATGGAATTAGGGTCAAACCCACATGGTCGCGCAGGCACCCGCGATTAGCCCTTAGGGCTAGACCATGACATAAATAATATATTAAAAATTAAAATAAATATATAAAAAATTTATAAAAGATATTTTAAATAGCTAATATATTTATTAATAATATATAAAAGCCTTAGTATAATAGATAATTTATTAGAATTAATAGATAATTTATTAGAATTAATAGATAATTTTTATAATTTCTTAATACTTTTTAAAAAATTATTACTTAAATACTAATAGTTTATTACAAGAGAATTTACTAAGTATTAATAATAAAGGAAAAAATACTTATATAAAGTTACTAATATAATTCTAAAAAATAGCTCTATATAATATAAAAGCTTTTAAATTAATAACTTATTATATAATATTATATTCTATTTTTAAATCTAGAATTTAAATATAATAAATTTATAACTTATTTAATATTATCTAATATAAGATATATATAGTATAATTAGTATTATATAGTTATAAAACACTTATACTATTAAAAATTAATACTTTTTTAATAGAAGTTTATTTTTTATAAATTAAAATGAATTATTTCTAAGTAAAATTTCTAGAAAAAGTGACAAATTAGCTATATTTATATAATATAGAAGCTATAGGTATACTATTCTTATTTTTTAAAGTAAAATTAAAAAAGTGAGTCTAAAAGTGGGTCTTTTGTGAGTCCCCTATAGTTTAATTGGTTTAATTAGACTGTTTAGTTAATTGTGTCATTTATGACCCACTTACTTAGCTAAGCGGAAAATTTTTTAAGGAGGGGTATTCCCCTGCTTTCTCTTTTCTTTCTTTCTTTTCTCTTTTCTTTTTACCTTAGTAAATTAAAAAAAAACATCTAGAAAAACCCATACATAGTCTAGCTAGCTATATCACTATTACTTGTGTTTACCTTTCTTTTTACAATCTTTTTACTCTTTAAATAAGTTACAAAACCCCTAAAAAACAAAAATTAGAAAAATCAGAAAAAATCAGAAAATCAGAAAAATCAGAAAAAAATCGGAAAAAATCGGAAAAAAATCGGGAAAATCAGAAAAATCAAGAAAAATGTCGGAATTCAATCCAGAATCTTTCTCTTACATCTTAGATAATAATTCTAAGTCTTCTAGCTAAGTTAAAGCTAGTAAACTTCTAGGATTATACGAAAAAGCCCCTAAAAATTAACCTAGCTATTAGTTTACTTCAAAAGCATATATTTTCACTTATAATTTATTTAATTTTCAGTTATCTAAAATTAAATATAATAAAGAGAGAGAAGTTATATGCTTTTGTACGCAAGATAGCTACTCTTATAGCTTTAAATGTAAAGCTAAGCGATTTTAAGCTTCTAATAGTGTTAGCCACTATAAAGCTAAACATCCTAAGGTTATAACTTCTAAATTAGAAGAAAAAAAACCTTTTAAGGTTACTTATAAGTATTTAATTCTATTTAATTACTATTATTTCCTTTTACTAACTATTTCTTAGTACCTAAAATCCAACAAGATTCACCACCTAATACACAAGCCTCTTTAACCTCTTATTTTTCTATAAAAAGGCCTTAAAATAATACGATTATTAAGGAATTTTTATCTAAAAAGGCTATTACTCTAGTTATTAAGTTTATACTAGAGAATAATATTCCTTCTACTATTATAAATAGTAAATCCTTTAAGGAATTACTAGAATATTATTCTAGGTAAGTATTCCTTTAAATCTTGATTTTATTAAGAGATAAAAGCTAATCTTAAAACTAGGAATAATAATCTAGCTTCCTTACTAAACTATTAAATAATTACACATAGAATTAATTCTATGTATAATTCCTCTAAGCATTAGATTGTTTAGCAAATCCAACATTAGTTACAATATTAAGGTCTTATATCTATTTAGTTAGATATTTGGACTTCTATAAATTCTAAGTCTTACTTAGGAGTTATAGTAAGTTAGATTAGCCTTACTTTTAAGCTTAAATATAAGCTTATAGGTAAGATTCCCTTTTCTAATTAATTTTACTCTTATTTATTAATATTATAACTTATAGGCTTTAAATATCTATTAAATTCTTATACTAGGGCTTATATTTATTAATGCTTTAATAATCTTATTAGAGATTATAGTTTAGAGCCTAAGTATATCCTTAGGTAAGTTATTAGTCTTATACTAATATATTCTATTAGAAATCTAAATAGTAGCTAACTTTTTATAGTTTTACTAGGGATAATAGCTCTAATAATAATACTTTTATAACTTCTTATATTAATAAGAATTATAATAGTATTATTCATAAGCCATATAATATCCGATGTATTGCACATGTTTTTAACATTATTATAAAGGATATTATCACTAAATTCATAAAATTAACCTCTTCAAAGGAAGATCTAGAATCCTATAGAAATAGTAAATATCTTTACTATTCTACTAAGGATATCTCTTCTATTAAAGAGAAGGAAGATTTTAAGGAATTTAAATGCTTAGCAAATAGTAAGTAATTTATTATAATTCTTATAATAAGTTTTACTAATAATTTAATAGGTTTACTAAGCAAAGTTAAAAGACTTGCTATTCTTATTAAGAATAACCAAGGATTATATAAACTTTAGCTAAAATCTTTACAAAAGGCAAAAAAAGAAGGCTATATTGCTAAGAATTGTTGTTGGTTACACCAAGGAACGTTGCACTAGTGCGAAGAGGTTAAATTCAATAAAGTTAATAATAATAGCTAATAACTAAGAGAGAAGAGAAGAGGGAGAAGGAGAGAAATCTAGCTAGAAGAGAAGGTAAGTAAAAAGGGGGAAAAGTAAGGCTATAGTGTAGTGCCACTGCTAATAGAGCGGGGTAGCTTATAATGCATCTAATTATATTATATGTATCCCTTTAGTGGCTTTACTCTTTAGCTATAGTTAGACTATCTATTATCTAAAGGTCTAAAGAAAGCTATACTAGTAGTCTCTCTTTTCTTTATGGCTAAAGGAGCCTAAAAACGTAATAAAAATTAGATTAAAGGAAAGTATATATAAGTAAATCCCTTAATAGAAATCTATAGTTCTTATTAGCTATTATAGCTTTAGTTATTCTAATTAACCTAGTTATTATAGTCTATACTTATATGCCTATTATATTAATTCTCCCCTTTACCTAACCTTATAGGTCTCTTAACCTATCCTTTTATATAAATTATTAAATTATTTAAATTAATTAAGGTTAAAAGGGCTAAATTTAGCAATACCTTTGTTATTATATTAGCTAGATTATTACCGCTATTAATCTATCTAACTTTATAGACTTCCCTCCTCTTATATAACTACTAAAGGGCTATAATATTAATTATTAGCCGCTTCTCTTTTATTATACCTAGCTTTATAAGGTATTTATATAATAAGAAAGAGTCTATATAGAGAATTATTAGGATTTAAGGTATCTTTAATTAGTTTATAATTATATAAAGGGTTATAGATATTATATACGCAATATTAGCACCTTAAACTATGCTATATAGCTTAGATTTAAGTGCGCTATAGGTTATACGCTTGCTTTTTATAGAGCTATATATAATAACATTCCCTTTTAAGATAAAGGTATTATTCTCCTTTATTACTTTATTACTAATTATAATAATATATCTAATTTATAAACTTAGATCTTTATTTGTAAGGGCTTGGGCTTTGCCCAAGCATTGTCCGTATAGCAGTCAGAGAGGGGAGTGGCAGAAGCAGTTAGGGTAAGGAAAGGAGGCTTATATAAGTAGCCTAAGGGGTATAAGGGGCACTACTAGGGATAGCCTCTTACCCTTCCTCCTTTCTCCTTAAGTCTCTTAATACTATATTAACGCCCTATTATAGTTACCTAGGGGCTAGTTTATAATAATTAAGAGACTTCCTTTAGTCCTTTTTAATAACTACTAAAAGACATAATAGAAATACTAATAGATATATTAATAGATATAATAGACACGCTTTAACTATAAGACTAACCTAGCTAGGGGATAATAACTCCCCTATTTAATACTATAGCACTACTAGTAGCTTAATAGGCTTAATTTAAAACGCTCTAACTTATACTTAATAAGCAAATAGCGGAGCTTATATACCTCTAATAATAAGTAACTATAAACACTATAGGACCCTTAACCTAACTACCTATTATAGCCTAGCCTAATGCCCTAATAGTTAACCTTACTCTACCTCCTACCTTTAACCTAGCCTTAACTACACCTAGGGTAAAATAAAAACCTATCCCTATAGGTAACCTATATAATAGTAATAAGGCCTTATTTACTATATAAAGGTTCCTAATAGAATATAAGCTATAGGTAAATAGGGACTTTATTAGAACTAATAAGAATAGGTAGATATTTATTTACTAGAACCTATCCTTTAAAGTCTAGTCCTAGGTGGCTACTTTCTTTAAATAGGGTAGTATTTATAATTTTAACCTAGCTAAATTCCTAGAATACCTTAAGTCTATATTCTCTAATCTATATAGATAGGAGATAGCCCTTATAAAGCTTAACTAAATAAAATAAGGCCTAGGGGAGCTATTTTCTATATTCTTTATTTACTTTATAAAGAAGCTCTTATTAGTAGGAGGGGATTATTAGGGGGATAATATAAAGCTAGTAAAACTTTAATAAGTGCTTAATAAGCGTTTAAGAGAAATTAGCGTAAGCTAGGGTATTAGCTAGAGTATGTGGTATATAGCTATTATGTAGTATTATAAGATTATAGTTAATATTAAGGCCCTTGCTATAGAGGATAAGTACTAGTCCTAATGTAAACTATAGCTAGCTAAACCTATACCTTAGACTAACTATAAGGGTAACACGCTAATAACTAGGGTGTGTGTAGTAAGGACTTAATTAGGAAAACAGAATAGGCTAGTTAAGAAGGAGAGGGGTCTAAAGCCTGCTATAAATATATAATAAGCTAAATAGGTATTAGAAGTAAAGTTAGCTAAATACCACTAGGAGAGATACTACCTATAATGTGAATTTAAGGACCACTATATTTAGGAGTATACCTTCCTCCTGCCCTATTACCTATAGGTTAGCATTAACTTACATAGAGCAGATAAGGAAAGCGTAAATAAGGAGGTAAACATTCCCCCTATAGAAAATAAGTAGCCCCTAAGCAAAGTCTTACATAAGGGCAAGTAAGCTAACTATATACTATAACATAGGATAACTATTTAAGCTATATAAAGTTAGAGCGGGATATAGTATAATATATAGACTAATTACTATTCTTAATTCCTATACTCTTTAATATATATTATTATATTAATATCTAGATTAATTATAGTTATAATTATTATAGCGCTATAAGTAAGTTAGTAGTAAAATAGTTTAGCCTAGAGCTTATATATTTACTAAAGAGAAGGCATATCTAGACTACAGTGAAAATAGAAAGGAGGGGAAAGAGGGTATAGGAGAACACCTCCTTAATTACCTATATAGTACGCACTAGAATAGACATTAATAGCTAGGAGTTATTAGTATATTTATATGTTATCCTAGGCCTCACATAAGACATTATACTTAGGATACTATAGCTAGAATATTATAATGTAGTTATTTACGTAGTAAAACAGTAATTAGTTATTAGAGTAGCAGAGGGCTTATATATCTCCAAAGCCTTTACGCGCAGGGTAAAGACTCTAGTATAGGGGATTATTAGGTCCTTATATACTATAGAAGCACACTAGGCACACTATAGGAAGGACACTTTTATAATGTTTATTACTATAAGCCTTAAGAAGATAATAATAGTACTATAGATTATAGTGCCTAAGACAAAGCCTAATAGCCTAGACATGTTAACATTACCTAAGGAGTTAGCTAACTTTATAGACCTTTTTAATAAGGCTAGAGCTAATAGCCTACCCCCTTATTAGGGGTCCCTTAATTACTATATATACTTGCATAAGAATTAGGATAAGTCTAAACTAACGCTCCCTTAGGGACTACTATATAATATGCTAAGGGACTAGCTTCTAGAGGTTAGGCGCTAGATTATAGACTTAATAAATAAGGGTTAAATCTATGCTAGCTTATTATTAGCTATAGCTCTAGTCCTTCTTATTAAAAAGGCTAATAGGGGTTAGCGTTTTTACGTAGACTACTACGCTCTTAATAAGATAATAGTATAGGATTACTATTCTCTCCTATTAATTAAGAAGACACTCTATTCCTTATCCTAGGCGTATTAGTTTATAAAGGTAAATATTTATATAGTGTTTTATAAGCTATAGATTACTAAGGGATAGGAGCACCTTATAGCATTCTAAACTAGGTTTAGGCTATTTAAGTGGCTAGTTTGCCCCTTTAGCCTAGCTAGCGCACTAGTGACATTCTAATGTTATATTAATAAGTCCTTAGGGGATATATTAGGGGATTTCGTTATAGCATACTTAGATAATATCTTAGTTTACTTAGGGGGATTAAGGAAAGACTATATAGCTAAGGTCTAGTTAATATTAGGCTGCCTAAGGGCTATAGGTTTATACTTAGACCTTAATAAGTCTATATTCGCAGTAAAGGAGGTTTAATACCTAGGATATATTATTATAGCAGGTTATTTTATCTATCTAGACCTAGCAAAGGTTATAGCTATTAGGGAGTAAGTAGCCCTAATAAAACTTTAGGGGGTCTATAGCTTCCTAGGGTTTACTAACTTTTACTATAACTTTATTAGTAACTTTTTAAAACTAGTAGCACCGCTAATATAATTAACTAAGAGAAATGTCCCCTTTTAATAGGGACTTAAAGAGAATAATGCCTTTAATAGGCTAAAAGACGCCTTTATTACGTACCTAGTACTAGCATAATAAGACCTAGATCTCCCTATAGTAGTAAAAGCTAATTATTTAGGAATAGCTATTAGAGAATGCCTTTCCTAGTAAGGCTAGGATAGCGTTATATACCTAGTTACCTACTACTTTACTAGCCTTATAACCTTATAAAAGAACTATATAATTTATAATAAGGAATTATTAGCTATTATCTTATACCTTAAGGCATGGTTAGCTAAGCTATAGGGCGTTTCTAGTCTGTTTATAATCTATATAGACTATAAGAACCTAGAGTACTTTATAACTCCCTAGTTAATATTAGAGCAGTAGGCTTAATAGGTAGACACACTTATACTATTTAATTTTTACCTTTAGTATAGACCTAATATATAAGCGTAGTAGCCTAATACTCTTTCTTAAAGGGAATAGGACTAGGAAGGGGTGACTTTTAGAATAGGATATATCCTATAACCTATTACTATTACATAGCTCTTACTAGCGCTAGATAGATAGCAGGATAATAGTGGTATAGCACTATTACTAGCTAGTAAGGTCCTCTTTACTACTAAATACCTTTAGACCTTATAGGACTAGGCTATTATCTCTAACCCTATATATAGTATTTAATTAAGGGCTATCTAGGAAAGGGCCTAGAGGTTTCCTATTAAAGCACTTATAAGAGAGTAAGTGGTAAATTATTCTATAAGCGCTTATAGGGCGCTTTAGTTTAAGGGCTATACCTAGGTCCTAGCGTAGAAGCCTCTTATAATAACCCTAATATAGTAATGCTATAATTTGCTAGTAGTAAGGCACCTAGGCTATAATACTATATTCTAAATCTTATAATAGTAGTTTTATTAGGATAGGATATTATAAGATATTACTAGGTTTGTTTATAACTATTACTACTATAGTAGTTATAAGAGCTATTAATAATACTAGGGCTTACTAAAGCCTTTACCTATCCCTAACTAGTTTTAGTTATAAATCTCTATTAACTTTATAATAAACTTACTAGCACTGTCCCTAGAAAAGCTATAATATCTAATAGTTATTACAGATTAACTCTCTAAATTTATTTAGCTTAAGGCTATAACTTCTATAGGAGCTAAGGAATATATAAAGAGATTTAAAATAGTCTAGTAGTAGTTTAGGGGGTTTCCTTAATTAATTATTATAGATTATAGTTTAGATTAGTTAGGAAAATTCTAGATAATATTATGCTCCCTAGTTAGGATTAATTAGTTACTTTTTACATTACATTACCCATAGACTAATAGTAGTATAGAGTAAGTAAACTAAGAGGTGTAAGTAATACTATATATTATAGTCTTCTTCTTATAGTTTAACTAGCTAGAATATCTAGCTACTTACTAGCTTATAATTAATAATAGGCTATTATTAGTAATAGGAGTTAGTCTAAATAAGCTACTACATAGCTATAACCTAGAGCTAGTCTAGTTACTACTAGATAAGTCTGCTTCTATAATAACACTAAAGGGGCAAGTAATATGGTTTCTTAAGCACCTTTAGGAGAGTACTTATCTAGTATAAGCTATAATAGCCTATATATAATAAAGGTAGTAGGACGCTATATTTACTTTGCGTTAGCTAGTAAAATAGTTCTAGGTTAGAGATAAGGTATAGCTTTTACTTAAAAACATTAAAACTAACCGCCCCTTATATAAACTTAATTAGGTAGTAGCAAAGTATATAGTTATAGAAGTCCTAATACTACTTATAGTATAGCTTAATATCCTAAGAGGTATTTACCTAGTATTTTACGTAAACCTTATTAAATACGCTATAGAGAACCCTCTCTCTAGTTAAAAGCTCTAGGACTCCTATCTAGGACTAGAATAAGTCCCTATAGAAGGTAATAATAAACTTATTAAGGAATATTAAGTTAAGCGGATCCTAGCGGCTTAGAACGCCTTAGGCTAAGGCAAAAGATATAATATACTTATTAAGTAAGTAGGTTATATATAGCCTATATAGGAACTATTAGAGAATATAGTATAGATATAGGCCCTTAATAAGTTTAAGGTAAAATAGGGAGATATATAATATAATAATAGACTAAATTAATTTTAAAAGACTTATATATCTATAAGGACTCCTATAAGCACCTAAGGCACTAAACCACTGCTTTTTACTACTATTACTTAATAAGGATATTTATCTATTAAGTCCTTACCTAAATTACTAGAAGAAGACAGATAAGGGCGCGCTACCTCTATCTAGAGTTATGCTACTACTACTATAGCTATAGCATTATTATTACTAGGTAATGGTTATAGTATAATAAGTTATTTACCTTATTTACCTTAGGTATAACCTAGGACCTAGATAGTGTAAATAAGGTTAGTGTAAGGAGTATATATAGGAGGGGGTATAATAGGAGACCTAGTAAGTAGGTAATAAGTAAGAGAAGAATAACTAAGGGAGGGAGAAGCATTATTTCTAGCTAGGGGATAACTAGCTTCTAAGGCTCTAGGAATATAATTATAAGTTAGACCTATTATAGAGGGGAGGCGTAAAAGTTACTAGTAGTAATAAGAAGGAGATTTATTACTTAACCTAGTAATTTAAATATATTACTAGATTTTATCCTAGTAATAAGGTATTAAAGCTTAGAGAAGCGTAGTAAACTACTTATATATCTCTTTATATATTATAGTTAGTCTGCTAATAACTTATTAGTTCTATTAGAATAAAATACTTATAGCTTACTATATAGAATAAGCTATACTATAGCTAGCTAAAGGGCTAGCGCTAATAAAAGGGGTGACTTTAAGACTAGTTATATTTATTATAGTAGCATTAGTAGTAAGGGATGCCCTAAGGGCTAACTAAATAAAAGCTAGATTAAACTAAGCCTAGGTAAGGAGGGAGTTTTACTAACTAATAAGGTAGTAATACCTTTAGGATAGTATAGGTATTTTCTTTTTTATAGTTAAAGTTTTAGGGACTCTAGGTTTAATAATATATATACCTATAGTAATCTCTACCTTAATATCCTTTAGCGCGTAATAGAGACAAAGGTTAGTAAACAAAAGCCTAGTATATTATATATAGGAAAGGTATTGCTTCTAACATAAAGAGTATAATTCTCTAGACTTAGGTAGATAATATTCTAGAACGCTAGTAGTAAGGGCCTGTTTTATATATAGCCTATAAGGGCACTAGACTAATTAGGGAGTAGTAAATTATTTATTATCTAAGTTACTCTCTATAAGAAACTTACTAATAGAATAAGCTAAAGGCATAGTGGAAGTAGCTAGGGGTAGAGGAGAGTTAGATAGATTATAAGGCATATTTTAATAGGAGAATAATTATTTAAGAAGGAGGTTCTAATAGGATAAAGGGGAAGGCGTAATAGAATTATAATAGTGAAGGGATAGTGTTATATAAGGGAAGGTAAGATATAAAAAAGGAACTAAGTAAGATATTTATATATAGTTTTAAACCTATATTAGGTAATTAATAAACTAGTAAGGGTAAGGCTAGAGACTATAACAAATAATAGGTTAGCGGGGTAAACACGTTACACACACCGCAAAACCAAGGCATAGAAATAAGGTAATTACTATTACCACATAATAGCTAGTGGGGCAGATACATTACGTATCTAATAATAATAAGTAAGGAATAGGATTAATTACCTGTGGAATAATTCATAGGACTAACATAAAAAGGGGACTTATTAGACATGCCTAAGTAAGGGCATATATAAGGGCTTAGGCTTTGCCTAAGTATTATCTATATAGTAGTTAGAGAGAGGAGTGGCAAAAGCAGTTAGGGTAAGGAAAGGAGGCTTATATAAGTAGCCTAAGGGGTATAAGGGGCACCACTAGGGATAGCCTCTTACCCTTCCTCCTTTCTCCTTAAGTCTCTTAATACTATATTAACGCCCTATCGCAGTCACCTAGGGGCCAGTCCATAACATTATTATTAGTAAGGGACCTATCTATAAATATAAAAAGCTTTGCTTCCTTAAGAGTTAAGGGAATATACTATAGCCCTTACTACTAATTCTTAATCTACCACTTAAGGCGTTTATTAAGTTATAAGATATTATTAGCAAAGGGTTCTTAGTGTTATATAGTAATTAATAGATTATATAATGCTTCTAGTTAATAGACTATTATAATGTAGCTCCCTTAGGCTCTTTGCTTTATATAATCCTACCTTACTATTAGTAATTATAAGTTAATCTCCTTAATCTTCTAACTTTAGCCTTTTTAGTTTAAGGTTAGCAAATTATTATTATTTTAAGTTAAAATATAGCTATTAAAGATAAGGGGATTTATAGTTATTAGGCATTATTTTTCTTTAGCTATAAACTTTACCTTCTAGAGCTTTTTTTCTTCTTTCTTAAAGAAGTTATTATTACTAAGGCCTAGTGTGTTATCTATTTATATTCCTATAATACTAAAGAGGTTTTTATTATTTAAGGCTATAATTAGTAGGCAGGGATTATATATTAAGGTTATTATATTAAGATTATCCCTATAGTAGTGAAAATATATTGCCTACTAGTGGGTTCTAGCCTTTATAATCCTATAAAGGGGCTTAATTACCTCTATTATTATGCCTTTTAGAAAGAGGTATATAATTTACTTTAGTAACTTTATAATAATTAGCCTATTTAGGGTTATTTAGGATTAAATATAAGCTTATATAATATCTTATAGCTAAAGGTAAATTCCCTTTTGCTTTAATAATAAAGTAAGGGCTATAATAATCCGTTAGCTTAATTACTATATTATTAGTAATTAGGTTAAGATAGCCTCTTTTCCTCTATTATTATGCCCTTATATAATAAGGCATAACTTCTTATATAGTAATTTAGTGCCTTTACCTTTAATCTCTTAGACTATATAAGAATTAAAGATCTAGTAGCCTTTATACTTTACTAGATTAAATATTATAAATCTAAATATATTATAAGCTTATAAGGCATTAATCTTAGCTTAGTTAGATTATTTAAAGAGGCTCCCTAGGGTTATAATCTTTCCTTCTTAGTGAAGTTAAAGGGTAAGGTTTTAGTTAGCCTTTTCTTTTACTATAAGGAATACTATATTTAGCACTTCTCTAGCTATAATCCCCTTAATTAATACTTTCTCTTAGTCTTTATTAATAAATATAAGAGGCTTTATAAGTTTAATAAGCTCCTTAGGATTATAAACCTAGGCCTTAATTACCTTTACTTTTACTTCCTTAGGGCTACTAGCTTTATAGCTTCCTATAAGGGTAGCTTTAGCTACCTTAAGGCTTACTATAAGTTCTTTAACTTTATAGCTTCCTATAGGATTACCTTTAGCCTTAATAGCCTCTATAGGCTTCTTTATACTCTTATTAATATAAAATTAAACTATAAGGTTTTTCCTTAGCTTCCCTTACTTTCTCTTTACTAGTATCTCTTTCTTTTCTTTTACCTTATTACCCTTTATAAGTAGCTTATCTCTCCTAGCCTCCTTAGCCTTTTTTTATAATAGGACTATAGTATTAAAGGGGGCTATAGTATAGGAAAGGGCTATATTATAGGTAAGGACCTCTAGGCCTAGGTTATATTCCCTAATATCCTAAAGGCTTTACTTATTAGCCCCTATATACTATAGGTCCTTATAGTATAGCTTTATTACTATAAAGTAAAACTTAGCTAGGCTATAGAGTATCTTAACTATATAAGTCTCCTTATTAGTAGCTAATAGCTTATAAGGGCTATACTATTTACCTTTTTCTCTTTATATATATATATTAGCCTATAGTAATAGCTAATATATTAGTAATATATTAGGGCTATTCTAGGCGCTAAGGGCCTTATAGACCTATCTCTTAGCTAGGTAATAGTAAACTTTATTAGTTACCTTCTAAATTACTTTAGCTTATTAAATAATAAAGACACTTAGTAATAACTTATTTATTATCTATAAGTAAGCTCTAAAGACTAGTAAGGTTAGCATAAGGCTATTAGGGCTTACTAAGTTATTAATAGCTTTAATAGCTATCTAGAGTTATTACTTAGGAGTAATCTCTTTACTAATTAAATCTATAATAATATTATAAGCCTAGTAAAGAGATCTATAATATTTTTTAACCTTTCTAATACTATTATAGGCTTTAATAGGTATCTTATTAATATTAATTAATATTAAGTAAGTATAATACCTAAATTTAGCTAAAGTAAAGTTATTACTAGTATTATAAATAATCTAGTCTAGAGGGCCTAGATATATATTAATCTAGCACTCTCTAATTATATTCTAGATATTATAAGCTTTTTGCTTCTTAGGGTTAAGGAATTAGGCTGCTTAAAATAAGGTTACTAAATTAATAATATAAAGGACTAGTTAGCTATTAATCTATATAATATTAATAATAATCTTATAGTTAAAGTTATAGTTATCTTTAAGGGAGAATTTAAACTAGCTAAGGGCTTTTCTATTTATCTAATAATAGTAATAGACTTTAGTAAGCTTCTTAATTATATAGTATTTAATATTATAACTAGCTTATTAAAGGATCTTTATAAGCTATTAAATTAAGGGATAACTAAACCTTTAGTAAAGTTAATAAATCTCTCCTTCTAATAGGTAAAAAGCAGTGGTTTCTCTTACCTTTAGAAGCCACTAAGGGTAGCCCTATCTATATATAATAGGTATAGTCTTATTATTTTAAATTAATATATTAGTAAGGTTATTAATCCTAACCTTTATTTTATCTATATTAGTAAAGGAAAAGAGAAAGGGTATGGTAGTATTAAGGATATAGAAGTTAATTTAGCTAAGCTTTATAGGTATATAAATAATACTATATATTATTGCTAATCTAGCACTAAAGCAAATAACTTCTAGGTTATAAGGTTTAATTATTAATAATAGCATTAATCTTAGTAAGGCTTTAGCTTATACTAGACTAGTAGTTAATTAGCCTAAGGCTCCTATATCTAGTATAATTTCTCTAAAGATCTCTTTAGAATAGCGTCCTTTAGAGATATAATAGATTAAATTATCTTTATTAGAAGCCTCTTTAAGGTATAGCTCTTACTTAAGTAAGGTATATTAAAAAGCTTAATTCTTAAGTGTTATAAGGATATTAATATTATCTATTATTTATAATCCTATATAGAAGAATTATATAATACTAAGTTATACCTTTAATAATAGTTTCTTCTTAATATTATTATTACTATTATCTTAGTCTTAAGTAAAGGCCTTAAGCTATGTTTCCTAGTCTTTTATTTCCTTTTCCTTATTATTATTATTTCCTTTAAATAAAGTAAGAAATACCTAAAACTTTATTTCTATAAGTAGTAAATAATAGTTCTTACTAGCTTACTACCTCTCTTTCTCTTTTTAATATTTAGTATTAGTATAGTTTAATAACTAGTAGCTACTCTTACTATAAATAAAGTATTACTTAGGTTATTTAGAGTTATAATATTAACCTCCTTTTCCTTAGTCTTTTTAATTCTATTAGCTATATTAGTAGTCTATAAATATTACCTTTAATAAGTCTTTATCTTAATACTAGTAATATTAGTTACTTCTTATATTACTCTCTATAATTATAAGTAACTTATAGAGATTACTAGTAAGGTTCTTAAAGCCTAGTATATATATATACTTTACTACCTAATATTTAGGAATACTAAAGATTATATTTAATATTTACTTATAAAGCTTTATATTTACTATATTAGAGGGGTATAACCCTTTATAAATTCTTTTTAAGGTAATTAATATAATCTTAAGGTATTTAGACTTAGTCTTATTAGGGTTTTAAGTAATAATATTCTTAAGAGTTATATTACTTTATTTATATTAGTAAAATTATTAATTACTCTTTATCTTAAAGTATTAATAGATATTTATAATTATCTCTTTATATAAGGGGTTCTTACTAGTAAGGTAATTAAGAAAGTACTATTTAGTATTTCCTATTAATATAATAGGGAATACTTTACTAAAATATAACTTAAGGAGGTTAATCTAGTTATACTTACTCTTAAAGAGTATAAGCTTTAGTAAGAGAAAGTTATATAGCTTTTTACTATAGTAATTACTATCCTTATATATCTTTATAAGCTTAGAGATTTTCTTTATAATTTACTTATTAGAAGGAAGGTATTAAGGAGGGAAATTAAACTATTAAGGGTTAAGCTCCTAATATAACTAAGATTATTATAAGGGTTCTTATAAAGAATATAGTAATTATTCCCTTTAGGAGCTAGGAATATTAGATAAGGTCTTTATAGTAATAGCCTATAGAGATTATATTTAAGGTAGTTTAGAGGATCTTAACCTTTCTTCTAGCTAATAAGGTATTAAGGTTTAATAAAGTACTTCTTTAAGTAATACTAGGATTAGATATCCTAGGCCTTATTTAATAAGAATACTATAATCTTATAGAGAGTTATATAGTTCTTTTATAATATCCTTATTTACTCTTTTAAAGGTATTCTTAGACTAGCCTTTAAAGTTCTCTTAGAATAATTCCTAGAGGTTATTATCTCTCTAGCCTTAATACTTACTAAGGTTAATAAACCTTATAATATAATTATTAAGCTTAAGCTATATAGTAGTCTTAGGATCTAGCTTATTAGATTTTTTCTAATCTCTTATAAGCTTACTAGTAAGTAATTATAGATATAGTAGGAGTTTATTCTCTTAAGGTCTTTTAAGGATAGTTATCTTTAAAGATACTTATAAGGGTTTAAAGAAAAGGGGTGTATTTTAGGGAGTACCCCTTATTATTCTTTTACCCTCTAGTTTTATCCCTCTAGTAATATTAGTCTTAAATTAATAAGACTAATAAAAATAAGGTAAAAGTGCTATAATTAATACAATAAAGCCTAGAGCTTTACTTATAAAATAAGCAAGATAAATAGGATAAATAGGGTAAATAAAATAGAATAAATAGGATAAATAAAATAGGATAAATAGGATTAGTAGGATTAATAGGATAAATAGGATAAATAGAGGGAAATAATAAAAAATAATAGAAAAAAGTGTAAAAGAAGGAAAAATAGTAAAAAAAAGAAAGAATAGGCTATAAAGATAGCATAGAAGTAGAAGTAACTTAATACCTAGAATACTAAGGTATAAAAAGCTATAAAGAGAGAAAAAGGGTTATAAAGAGAGTGTAAAGGGAGGTTATATAGGTTAGCTAGCTTAGCTAAGGGTTATTTTTAATATTAGGTTTAAATAAAATGCCTTATAGTAATAGATTTAGTTATTTAGTTAGTTTTCTTATAATAGATAATAAGATTAATAATTAACTAAATATCCTAAAGGCCTAAGAGTTAATAGATTAATCTCTTAGAAGTCTAATAAGCCTATTACTAGGATTCTAGTCTATTTTCCTTTAGCATACTCTATAGTTATACCTCTTTACTATAATAACTATTAATTTAGTATAATAAGGGGTAATAGCTATAGTATCTATAGAAATGTCTATTCTTATAATACCTAACTTATCTATAGTTATAGTTAACCACTAATTAGTATTAGTTACACTAAGGAATATTACACTAGTGTAAAGAGGTTAAATTTAATAAAGTTAATAATAATAGCTAATAACTAAGAGAGAAAAGAAAAGGGAGAAGGAGAGGAATCTAGCTAGAAAAGAAAGTAAGTAAAAAGGGGGAAAAGTAAGGCTATAGTGTAGTACCACTGCTAACGGAGCAGGGTAGCTTACGATGCATCTAATCGCATTGCGTGCATCCCTTCGGTGGCTTCACTCTTTGGCCACGGTCAGACTATCTATTGTCCGAAGGTCCGAAGGAAGCCACAATTGTAATATTATAAGAATTCCTCTAAGTAAGTTATTCTTATTATATTATTTATTATATTAAACTTAATACTAATCCCTTTATATTTATAGCTAATGAAATAAGGTGGAATTCAACCTATAAGATAATTAATACTTCCTTATAGCTAAAGGAAGCTATTATTCTTCTTAATAGGGAAACTAATATAGCTGCTATAAAAGATGCTATGCCTACGGCTCAAGAATGGGCAGATTTAGTAACTTTAAGTGCTATATTAGAGATTTTCTATAAACTTACTATTATACTTTAAAGCTAGAAGTATAATACTTTAGGTTTAGTCCCACTTTTTATTATTAGGATATATAAATATCTTATTAATATAAAAGAGGACTAAGAGGCTTATATTCATTAGGTATTTACTCTTTAGTTCCCTTTTCCCCTTTATTTATTATATATTAACTAATTAGTATTATAGAAGGTTTATAATCCTTAAGGTAAGATCTTTATAGCCTCTATAAATAAAGGCTTAGATAAACTAGGTAATTATTTTCCATAAGATATAGATAATAATTACTACTTTTATAAGCCTTATTTATATGCTATGCTACTAGATCCTAGGCTTAATCTTATTACTATATAAGATAGGCTTAACTTACAAGCAAGGACTAGAATAAGGCTATTAGAAGACTTACAAAAAGAATATGATTTATAAGTATTATTCTTATTATTATTATTATTATTACTAATAGATTTACTAGGATTTTACCTACCTATAAAGAGAATCAGGCTAATCAAAGCCTAGGCTCTGAAAATTCAGAGTTAGAAAATACCTAATTTCAAGTGAAAATTAGAGGGCCTAGTTAGCCTAGGACTTTTAATAATCCAAGGCCTAAACTAGCTTCTAAGCTATATAAAGGTTTATTTATAAATAAGAGAGATAAATTAATTCAAAAAACTAGAAAAAACGAAATCTCTACCTTTACTAAGCTAGAAGCTAAAGAAGATAAGGTAAGCTAGACTTCTCTAATATTCTATTAATTTACTAACATTATTATAGGAAGATATCTTTAAATAGTGGGAAGATAACCTTAAATCTTTCCCTATTTTAAGTATAATTACTAGAAATTATCTAGCTATTCCTGCTACTTCTAGTGCTATTAAAAGTGCTTTTAATACTAGAGGGAATATTATTATAAAAAGAAGAACTTCCTTAAAGCATTCTACTATTAAGGAATTAATTCTTTTAAAGAATTGGCAAAAGGAGGATAATATTATGGTTAAGCAATATTCAGAGCTTTATGATTACTTTAGCTCTCTATTAGAGGAATCTTAATATTCCTCTGAGAATATCTCTAAAGATTTTTCTAATGAATCTTCAGAAGATATTTATTCTAACTTAGAATAAGTGTATAATAGGGGTTTTTTCCTAGTTTAGTCTAGTTTTCCCCTAATATACTTTTTTAAACATTATTACTATTATTACTATTATTACTATTATTACTATTCTTACTATTATTACTATTCTTACTATTCTTACTATTCTTACTATTCTTACTATTCTTACTATTATTACTATTATTACTATTATTACTATTATTACTATTATTACTATTATTACTATTATTACTATTATTACTATTATTACTATTATTACTATTATTACTATTATTACTATTATTTTACTTTTATTATTATTTTTAAAAATATAAAAGAGAAAACATTTTTATATTATTAATATTTTTAAAAACCTTAAAATACTAAGTTATTAAAAACTATAGCTTTTTCTATAGTAATTTCCTTATACTTACTTATATTTATATTTAAGTTATTTATTTACTATTTTATTTTTATTAAACTTTAACACTTATAATGTTATAAAGTATTATTAGCTAGTATAAGCTAGTATAAGCTAGTATAAGCTATTATAAGCTATTATAAGCTATAATAAGCTATTATAAGCTATTATAAGCTATTATAAGCTATTATAAGCTATTATAAGCTATTATAAGCTATTATAAGCTATTATAAGCTATTATAAGCTATTATAAGCTATTATAAGCTATTATAAGCTATTATAAGCTATTATAAGCTATAATAAGCTATTATAAGCTATTATAAGCTATTATAAGCTATTATAAGCTATTATAAGCTATTATAAGCTATTATCAGCTATTATAAGCTATTATATTACTAAATATAACAAAATACTACAAATACTACAAAATACTACAAATACTACAAAATACTACAAATACTACAAAATACTACAAATACTACAAAATACTACAAATACTACAAAATACTACAAATACTACAAAATACTACAAATACTACAAAATACTACAAATACTACAAAATACTACAAATACTACAAAATACTACAAATACTACAAAATACTACAAATACTATATGTAGTAAAAAAATCTCCTTGTAGTGTAGTATGTAGTGTAGTGTAGTATGTAGTGTAGTGTAGTACAAAGCTCTGCTTAAATAGCTATATAGCTTAAGAATATAAAGTAATATAAAAGCTAAAGCCTTATTAAATTTAGTATTTTCCTAGATTTACTAGAGATATACCTAGAAAAAGCCTTAGAAAAGTCTTATACTCTTATATTCTTTATAAAATTACTCCTTAAGCTATAAAACTATATTAACTTATATACTTTTATTACTAGAAAAATATAGGAGAAAGTTATATAACTTACTTAGTAATTTTAAGAGACTATACTAAAGAGTAAGTAAAAGCCTAAGTATTTAGAAAATAAAGAATTATATAAGAATCCCTAATATTATAAAAATAACTTTTTCTAAGGCTATAAGCCTTATAAGAATTAAAGAAATAAAAACTAAGAAAAAGGCCTAGTTATATACTTAAATAATAGTAAAGTTAAGAATAAGAGATAATATTATAACTATAATAGTTTAAATTACCTTATAAATAAGTATAATAAGCTAAGAAAAAAGCCTTAAGATAGCTAAGGAAACTCCTTAAGGTAAAAATAAAAGCCCTTACCTTTATCTTAAATACTAAGGTACTAATTAGGTATTAATTTTATATATAAGCTATTATTTATAAGTATAAAGATATTAAAATAGTAATAAACTTAGATAATTATACTAAGCTTAATATTATTAGTATTAAATTTATAAGAAATTATAAGCTTAATTAAGCTAAGGCTATAGTACTTATTCTTTAGGTAATAAAGGCTTTTATAGTCCTTTAATATAGTATTTATAAGGTACTTATTATAATTAAAGACTTAAAAGATAAAGAAAAGGACTTTAAGCTACTATATATAGCTATAAATAAAAACTTAAAAGTAAGGGAAAGTCTTATCTTAATTAGAATATATATACTTACTAAAGAATATATTTATTTTTATTTATACTTATAAGAGTAATAGTTTAAGAAAAAGAAAATAGCTTTTTTATTTATAACTTCTTATAATGTTGGTTACACCAAGGAACGTTGCACTAGTGCGAAGGGGTTGAATTCAATGAAGTTAATGATAATAGCTAATAACTAAGAGAGAAGAGAAGAGAGAGAAAGAGAGAAATCTAGCTAGGAGAGAAGGTAAGCGAAAAAGGGGGAAAAGTGGGGCTGTAGTGTGGTGCCACTACTAACGGAGCGGGGTAGCTTGTGATGTATTTAATCGCATCGCGTGCATCCCTTTAGTGGCTTTACTCTTTAGCTATAGTTAGACTATCTATTATCTAAAGGTCTAAAGGAAGCCACACTAGTAGTCTCTCTTTTCTTTGTGGCTAAAGGAGCCTAAAAACGCAATAAAAATCGGATTAAAGGAAAGTGTATATAAGTAAATCCCTTAATAGGAATCCACGGTTCTTATTAGCTATTATGGCTTTGGTTATTCTAATTAACCTAGTTATTATAATCTATACTTACATGCCTATTATATTAATTCTCCCCTTTGCCTAACCTTATAGGTCTCTTAACCTATCTCTCTATATAAATTATTAATTTATTTAAATTAATTAAGGTTAAAAGGGCTAAATTTAGTAATGCCTTTATTATTACATTAGCCGGATTATTGCCACTATTAATCTATCTAACTTTATAGACTTCCCTTCTCTTATATAACTGCTAAAGGGCTATAATATTAATTATTAGCCGCTTCTCTTTTATTATGCCTAGCTTTACAAGGCATTTGTATAATAAGAAAGAGTCTGTACAGAGAATTATTAGGATCTAAGGCATCTTTAATCAGTCTGTGATTATATAAAGGGTCGTAGATATCGCGTACGCGATATTAGCACCTTAAACCATGCTATATAGCTTAGATGCAAGTGCGCTATAGGTTACATGCTTGCTTTTTGTAGAGCTATATATAATAATATTCCCTTTTAAGATAAAGGTGTTATTCTCCTTTATCACTTTATTGCTAATTATAATAATATATCCGATTTATAAACTTAGATCTTTATTATTAGTAAGGGACCTATTTATAAATATAAAGAGCTTTACTTCTTTAAGAGTTAAGGGGATATACTATAATCCCTACTACTAATGCTTAATTTGCTACTTAAGGCGTTTATTAAGTTATAAGATATTATTAGCAGAGAGTTCTTAGTATTATATAGTAATTAATAGGTTATATAATACCTCTAGTTAATAGACTATTGTGATATAACTTCCTTAGGCTCTTTGCTTTACGTAATCTTGCCTTACTATTAGTAATTAAGGGTTAATTTCCTTAATCTTCTAACTTTAGCCCTTTTAGGTTAGGGTTAGGGAGTTATTAGCGTTTTAGGTTAAGATATAGCTATTAAAGATAAGGGGATTTATAGTTATAAGGCATTATTTTTCTTTAGCTATAAACTTTACCTTCTAGAGCTCTCTTTTTTCTTTCTTAAAGAAGTTATTATCGCTAAGGCCTAGTGTGTTATCTATTTATATCCCTATAATACTAAAGAGGTTTTTATTATTTAGGGCTATAATTAGTAAGTAGGGATTGTATATTAAGGTTATTATATTAAGGTTATCCCTATAGTAATGAAAATATATTGCCCACTAGTAGGTTCTAGCCTTTATAATCCTATAGAGGGGCTTAATAACCTCTATTATTATGCCTTTTAGAAAGAGGTATATAATCTGCTTTAGTAACTTTATAATAATTAGCCTATTTAGGGTTATTTAGGATTAAACATAAGCTTATGTAATGTCTTGTAGCTAAAGGTAAATTCCCTTCCGCTTTAATAACAGAGCAAGGGCCATAATAATCTATTAGCTTAATCACTATATTATTAGTAATTAGGTTAAGATAGCCTCTTTTCCTCTATTATTATGCCCTTATATAATAAGGCGCGATTTCTTATATAGTATTTTAGTGCCTTTACCTTTAATCTCTTAGACTATATAAGAATTAAAGATCTAGTGGCCTCTATGCTTTACTAGATTAAACATTATAAATCTAAATATATTATAAGCTTATAATATATTAATCTTAGCTTAATTAGATTATTTAAAGGGGCTCCCTAGGGTTATAATCTTTCTCTCTTAGTAAAGTTAAAGGGTAAGGTTTTAGTTAGCCTCTTTTTTTACTATAAGGAATACTATATTTAGCACTTCTCTAGCTATAATCTCCTTAATTAATACTTTCTCTTAGTTTTTATTAATAAATATAAGGGGCTTTATAAGTCTAATAAGCTTCTTAGGATTATAAACCTAGGCCTTAGTTAACTTTACTTTTACTTCCTTAGGGCTACTAGCTTTATAGCTTCCTATAGGGGTAGCTTTAGTTACCTTAAGGCTTACTATAGGTTTTTTAACTCTATAGCTTCCTATAGGATTACCTTTAGCCTTAATAGTCTTTATAGGCTTCTTTATACTCTTATTAATAAAGAATTAAACTATAAGGTTTTTCCTTAGCCTCCCTTACTTTCTCTTTACTAGTATCTCTTTCTTTTTTTCCTTTACCTTATTACTCTTTATAAGTAGCTTATTCCCCTAGGCCCCCTTAGCCCTTTCTTATAATAAGACTATAGTATTAAAGGGGGCTATAGTGTAGGAAGGGGCTATATTATAGGCAAGGACCTCTAGGCCTAGGTTATACTCCCTAATATCCTAAAGGCTTTACTTATTAGCCCCTATGTACTATAGGTCCTTGTAATATAGCTTTACTACTATAAAGTAAAACTTAGCTAGGCTATAGGGCATCTTAACTATATAAGTCTCCCTATTAGTGGCTAATAGCTTATAAGGGCTATACTATCCGCCTTTTTCTCTCTATATACGTATATTAGTCTACAGTGATAGCTAATATATTAGCAATGTATTAGGGCTATTCTAGGCGCTAAGGGCCTTATAGACCTACCTCTTAGCTAGGTAATAGCAGACTTTATTAGTTACTTTCTAAATTACTTTAGCTTATTAAATAATAGAGACGCTTAGTAATAACTTATTTATTATCTATAGGTAGGCTCTAAAGACTAGTAAGGTTAGCATAAGGCTATTAGGGCTTGCTAAGTTATTAATAGCTTTAATAGCTATTTAGAGTTACTACTTAGAAGTAATTTCCTTACTAATTAAGTCTATAATAATATTATAAGCCTAGTAAAGAGGTCTATAATATCTCTTAACCTTTCTAATACTATTATAGGCTTTAATAGGTATCTTATTAATATTAATTAATATTAAGTAAGCATAATGCCTAAATTTAGCTAAGGTAAAGTTATTACTAGTATTGTGAATAATCTAGTCTAGAGGGCCTAGATATATATTAATCTAGCACTCTTTAATTACATCCTAGATATTATAAGCTTTTTACTTCTTAGGGTTAAGGAATTAGGCTACTTAAAATAAGGTTACTAAATTAATAATATAGAGAACTAGCTAGCTATTAATCTATATAATATTAATAATAATCTTATAGTTAAAGTTATAATTATCTTTAAGGGAGAATTTAAACTAGCTAGGGGCTTTTCTATTTATCTAATAATAGTAATAGACTTTAGTTAGCTTCTTAATTATATAGCGTTTAATATTATAACTAGCTTATTAAAGGATCTTTATAAGCTATTAAATTAAGGGATAACTAAACCTTTAGTAAAGTTAATAAATCTCTCCTTTTAATAGGTAAAAAGCGGTGGTTTCTCTTGCCTCTAGAAGCCACTAAGGGTAGCCCTATTTGCACACAATAGGTACAGTCTTATTGTTTTAAATTAACATATTAGTAAGGTTATTAATCTTAACCTTTATTTTATCTATATTAGTAAAGGAAAAGAGAAAGGGTGTGGCAGTGTTAAGGACATAGAAGTTAATTTAGCTAAGCTTTATAAGCATATAGATAACACCGCGTGTTATTACTAATCTAGCACTAAAGCAAATAACTTCTAGGTTATAGGGTTTAATTATTAATAATAGTATTAATCTTAGTAAGGCTTTAGCTTATACTAGACTAGTAGTTAATTAGCCTAAGGCTCCTATATCTAGTATAATTCCTCTAAAGATCTCTTTAGAATAGCATCCTTTAGAGGTATAATAAATTAAATTATCTTTATTAGAAGCCTCTTTAAGGTATAGCTCTTACTTAAGTAAGGTATATTAAAAAGCTTAATTCTTAAGTATTATAAGGATATTAATATTATCTATTATTTATAATCCTATATAGAAGAATTATATAATACTAAGTTATGCCTTTAATAATGGCTTCTTTTTAATATTATTATTACTATTATCTTAGTCCTAAGTAAAGGCCTTAAGCTATGTTTCCTAGTCTTTTATTTCCTCTTTATTATTACTATTATTTCCTTTAAATAAAGTAAGGAATACCTAAAACTTCTTCTCTATAGGAGGTAAATAATAGTTCTTACTAGCTTATTACCTCTCTTTCTCTTTTTAATATTTAGTATTAGTATAGTTTAATAACTAGTAACCACTCTTACTATAGATAAAGCATTACTTAGGTTATCTAGAGTTACTATAATAACCTCCTTTTCCTTAGTTTCTTTAATTCTATTAGCTATATTAGTAGTCTATAAACATTACCTCTAATAGGTCTTTATCTTAATACTAGTAGTATTAGTTACTTCTTACACTACTCTTTATAATTATAATTAATTTATAGAGGTTACTAGTAAGGTTCTTAAAGCCTAGTGTGTGTATATACTTTACTACCTAATATTTAGGGATACTAAAGACTACATTTAAGGTTTACTTATAAAGCTCTATATTCACTATATTAGAGGGGTATAGCTCTTTATAGACTCTCTTTAAGGTAGTTAATAAAATCTTAAGGCACTTAAGCTTAGTCTTATTAGGGTTCTAAGTAATAATATTCTTAAGGGTTATATTACTTTATTTACATTAGTAAAATTATTAATTACTCTCTATCTTAAAGCATTAACAGATATTTATAATTATCTCTTTATATAAGAGGTTCTTACTAGCAAGGTAATTAAGAAAGTGCTATTTAGCATCTCCTATTAATATAATAGGGAATGCTTTACTAAAATGCAACTTAGGGAGGTTAATCTAGTTACACTTACTCTTAAAGAGCGTGAGTTTTAGTAAGAGAAAGTTATATAGCTTCCCACTATAGCAGTTACTATCCTTATATATCTTTATAAGCTTAGATATTTTCTTTATAATTTATTTATCTAAAGAGAAGGAATAAGGAAGGAAAGTAAGCTATTAAGAGTTAAACTCCTAATATAATTAAGATTATTATAAGGGTTCTTATAGAGAATATAGAGATTATTCCTTTTAAGGGTAAGGAATATTAGGGAAGGTCTTTAGGGCAGTAGCTTATAGGGGTTATATATAAGGTAGTTTAGGGGATTATAACTTATTTCCTAACTATAGGGTTATTATTATTTCTTAAAGCATACGCTTAAGGGCTATTAGGATAGGAAGGCCTGCTCCTTAGCTAATATAAATATTATTATCTTATAGGGAGTTTTATAGCTCTCTTATAAGCTTATTAGAAGCTCTCCTAAATATGTCTTTTATCTAACCTTTAAAATCTTCTCTAAAGTTCTCCTAAAGGTCTTCTCCTTACTAATTTTAATACTTACTAGTGTAAATAAACCTTATAATCTAATTATTAAGTTTAGGCTACGTAGTAGCCTCTAGGTTTAGCTAGGTAAGCTCTTCTTAGTCTCTTATAAGTGCAAATAAATATAGCTATAGTTGCCTTAGTAAACTATTCTTTTCTAGTCTTTTAGAAGCTATTTCTAAAGGCTTTTAGGATATCTTATTATTAGGGGAAGTAAGGTAGGGAGTCTATCTTATTAATAGTCTAATGTTTAATTCTATCCCCTTCTTAATGTTATGGACTGGCCCCTAGGCGACTGCGATAGGGCGTCAATATAGTATTAAGAGACTTAAGGAGAAAGGAGGAAGGGTAAGAGGCTATCCCTAGTAGTGCCCCTTATACCCCTTAGGCTACTTATATAAGCCTCCTTTCCTTACCTTAACTACTTCTACTACTCCCCTCTCTAACTACTATATAGATAATACTTAGGTAAAGCCTAAGCCCTTATATATGCCCTTACTTAGGTATATCTAATAAGTCCCCTTTTTATATTAGTCTTGTAAATTATTTCATAGGTAATTAATCCTATTCCTTGCTTATTATTATTAGATACGTAATATATCTGCCCCACTAGCTATTATATAGTAATAGTAATTACCTTACTTCTATGCCTTAGTTTTGCAGTGTGTGTAATGTGTTTACCCCGCTAACCTATTATTTATTATAGTCTCTAGCCCTGCCCTTACTAGTTTATTAATTACCTAATATAGGTTTAAAACCACATATAAATATCTTACTTAGTTTCTTTTTTATATCTTACCTTCCCTTATATAACACTATCCCTTCACTATTATAATTCTATTATACCTTTCTCTTTATCCTATTAGAATCTCCTTCTTAAATAATTATTCTTCTATTAGAATATACCTTATAATCTATCTAACCCTCCTTTACCCCTAGTTACTTTTACTATACCTTTAGCTTATTCTATTAGTAAGTTTCTTATAAAGGGTAACTTAAATAATAAATAATTTACTACTCCTTAATTAGTCTAGCGCCCTTATAGGCTATATATAAAACAGGCCCTTATTACTAGTATTCTAGAATGTTATTTACCTAAGTCTAGAGAATTATGCCCTTTATATTAGAAGCAATACCTTTCCTATGTGTAATATACTAGGCTTTTATCTACTAACCCTTATCTCTATTATATACTAAAGGATATTAAGGTAAAGATTACTATAGGTATATATATTATTAAACCTAGAGTCCCTAAAACTTTAACTATAAAAAAGAAAATACCTATACTATCCTAAAGGTATTATTACCTTATTAGTTAGTAAAACTCCCTCCTTACCTAAGCTTAGTTTAATCTAGCTCCTATTTAGTTAGCCCTTAGGGCATCCCTTACTACTAATATTACTATAATAAATATAACTAGTCTTAAAGTTACCTCTTTTATTAGCGCTAGCCTTTTAGCTAGCTATAGTATAGCCTATTTTATATAGTAAGCTATAAGTATTTTATTCTAATAGAACTAATAAGTTATTAGTAGACTAACTATAATATATAAAGAGATATATAAGCAGTTTACCACGCTTCTCTAAGCTTTAATGCCTTATTACTAGGATAAAATCTAGTAATATATTTAAATCACTAGGTTAAGTAATAAATCTCCTTCTTATTACTACTAGTAACTTTTATACCTCCCCTTTATAATAGGTCTAACTTATAATTATATTCCTAGAGCCTTAGGAGCTAGTTATTCCCTAGCTAGAAATAATACTCCTCCCCCCCTTAGTTATCCTCCTCTTACTTATTACTTACCTACTAGGTCTCCTATTATACCCCCTCCTATATATACTCCTTATACTAACCCTATTTATACTATCTAAGTCCTAGGTTATGCCTAAGGTAAATAAGGTAAATAACTTATTATACTATAACTATTACCTAGTAATAATAATACTATAGCTATAGTAGTAGTAGTATAACTCTAGATAGAGGTAGTATGCCCTTATTTATCTTCTCCTAGTAATTTAGGTAAGGACTTAATAGATAAATATCCTTATTAAGTAATAGTAGTAAAAAGTAATAGTTTAGTGCCTTAAGTACTTATAGGAGTCCTTATAGATATATAAGTCTTTTAAAATTAATTTAGTCTATTATTATATTATATATCTCCCTATTTTACCTTAAACTTATTAAGGGCTTATATTTATACTATATTCTCTAATAGTTCCTATATAGGCTATATATAACTTACTTACTTAATAAGTATATTATATCTTTTGCCCTAGCCTAAGGCATTCTAAGCCACTAGGATTCACTTAACCTAATATTCCTTAATAAGTTTATTATTACCTTTTATAGGGACTTATTCTAGTCCTAGACAAAAGTCCTAGAGCTTCTAACTAGAGAGAGGGTTCTCTATAGCGCGTTTAATAAGGTCTATATAGAATACTAGGTAAATACCTCTTAGGATATTAAGCTATACTATAAGTAATATTAGGACTTCTATAACTATATACTTTACTACTACCTAATTAAGTTTATATAAGGGGTGGTTAGTTTTAATGTTTTTAAGTAAAAGCTATACCTTATCTCTAACCTAGAATTATTTTACTAGCTAATATAAAGTAAACATAGTATCTTACTACCTTTATTATATATAAGCTATTATAGCTTATACTAGATAAGTACCCTCCTAGAGGTGCTTAAGAAACCATATTACTTGCCCCTTTAGTGTTATTATAAAAGTAGACTTATCTAGTAGTAACTAGACTAGCTCTAGGTTATAGCTATATAGTAGCTTATTTAGACTAACTCCTATTACTAATAATAGCCTATTATTAATTATAAGCTAGTAAGTAGCTAGATATTCTAGCTAGTTAAACTACAAGAAAAAGACTATAATATATAGTATTACTTACACCTCTTAGTTTACTTACTCTATACTACTATTAGTCTATAAGTAGTGTAATATAAAAAGTAACTAATTAATCCTAACTAAGGAGTATAATATTATCTAGAATTTTCCTAACTAATCTAAACTATAATCTATAATAATTAATTAAGGAAACCCCCTAAACTATTACTAGACTATTTTAAACCTCTCTATATATTCCTTAGCTCCTATAGAAGTTATAGCCTTAAGCTAAATAAATTTAGAGAGTTAATCTATAATAACTATTAGATATTATAGCTTTTCTAGGGATAGTACTAGTAAGTTTATTATAAAGTTAATAGAGATCTATAACTAGAACTAGTTAGGGATAGGTAAAGGCTTTAGTAAGCCCTAGTGTTATTAATAGCTTTTATAACTACTATAGTAGTAATAGTTATAAATAAACCTAGTAATATCTTATAATATCCTATCCTAATAAAACTACTATTATAAGATTTAGAATATAGTATTATAGCCTAGGTACCTTACTACTAGCAAATTATAGCATTACTATATTAGGGTTATTATAAGAGGCTCCTACACTAGGACCTAGGTATAGCCCCTAAACTAAAGTGCCTTATAAGCACTTATAGAATAATTTACTACTTACTCTCTTATAAGTACCTTAATAGGAAACCTCTAGGCCCCTTCCTAGATAGCCTTTAATTAAATACTATATATAAGGTTAGAGATAATAGCCTAGTCCTATAAGGTCTAAAGGTATTTAGTAGTAAAGAGAACCTTACTAGCTAGTAATAGTGCTATATTACTATTATCTTACTATTTATCTAGCGCTAGTAAGAGCTATATAATAGTAATAGGTTATAGGATATATCCTATTCTAGAAGTTACCTCTTCCTAGTCCTATTCCCTTTAAGAAAGAGTATTAGGCTACTATACTTATATACTAGGTTTATACTAGAGGTAAAAATTAAATAGTGTAAGTGTGTTTACCTATTAAGCCTACTACTCTAATATTAACTAGGGAGTTATAAAGTACTCTAGGTTCTTATAGTCTATATAGATTATAAATAGACTAGAAATACCCTATAGCTTAGCTAACTATGCCTTAAGGCATAAGATAATAGCTAATAATTCCTTATTATAGATTATATAGTTCTTTTATAAGGTTATAAGGCTAGTGAAGTAGTAGGTAACTAGGTATATAACGCTATCCTAGCCTTACTAGGAAAGGCATTCTCTAATAGCTATTCCTAAATAATTAGCTTTTACTACTATAGGGAGATCTAGGTCTTATTATGCTAGTACTAGGTATATAATAAAGGCATCTTTTAGCCTATTAAAGGTATTATTCTCTTTAGGTCCCTATTAAAAGGGGACATTCCTCTTAGTTAATTATATTAGTAATACTACTAGTTCTAAAAAGTTACTAATAAAGTTATAGTAAAAGTTAGTAAACCCTAGGAAGCTATAGACCCCCTAAAGTTTTATTAGGGCTACTTACTCCCTAATAGCTATAACCTTTGCTAGGTCTAGATAGATAGAATAACCTACTATAATAATATATCCTAGGTATTAAACCTCCTTTACTATAAACATAGACTTATTAAGGTCTAAGTACAAACCTACAGCCCTTAGGCAGCCTAATATTAACTAGACCTTAGCTATATAGTCTTTCCTTAATCCCCCTAAGTAAACCAAGATATTATCTAAGTACGCTATAATAAAATCCCCTAATATATCCCCTAAGGACTTATTAATATAATATTAGAACATTACTAGTATACTAGCTAGGCTAAAGGGGTAAACTAGCTACTTAAATAGCCTAAACCTAGTTTAGAACGCTATAAGGTGCTCCTATCCCTTAGTAATCTATAGCTTATAAAATACTATATAAATATTTACCTTTATAAACTAGCGCGCCTAGGATAAGGAATAGAGTGTCTCCTTAATTAATAGGAGAGAATAGTAATCCTATGCTATTATCTTATTAAGAGCGTAGTAGTCCACGCAAAAACGCTAACCCTTATTAGCCTTTTTAATAAGAAGGACTAGAGCTATAGCTAATAATAAGCTAGCATAAATCCAACCCTTATCTATTAAGTCTGTAATCTAGTGCCTAACCTCTAGAAGCTAGTCCCTTAGTATATTATATAGCAGTCCCTAAGGGAGTGTTAGTTTAGACCTATCCTAATTCTTATATAAGTATATATAGTAATTAAGGGACCCCTAATAAGGGGGTAGGCTATTAGCTCTAGCCTTATTAAAAAGGTCTGTAAAGTTAGCTAACTCCTTAGGTAATATTAATATATCTAGGCTATTAGGCTTTGTCTTAGGCGCTATAATCTATAGTACTATTATTATCTCCTTAAGGCTTATAGTAATAAATGTTACAAAAGTGTCCTTCCTATAGTATACCTAGCGTGCTTCTATGGTATATAAGGACCTAATAATCCCCTATACTAGAGTCTTTACCTTATATGTAAAGGCTTTAGAGACATATAAGCCCTTTACCACTCTAATAACTAATTACTGTTTTACTATATAAATAACTATATTACAATGTTCTAGCCATAGCATCCTAAGTATAATATCTTATATAAGGCCTAGGATAATATATAAATATACTAATAACTCCTAGCTATTAATGTCTATTCTAGTGTATACTATATAGGTAATTAAGGAGGTGTCCTCCTATACTCTCTTTCCCCTCCTTTCTATTTTTACTATAGTCTAGATATGCTTTCTCTTTAGTAAATATATAAGCTCTAGGCTAAACTGTTTTATTACTAACTTGCTTATAGTGCTATAATAATTATAACTATAATTAATCTAGATATTAATATAATAATATATATTAAAGAGTATAGGAATTAAGAATAGTAGTTAGTCTATATATTATACTATATCTTACTCTAACTTTATATAGCTTAAATAGTTATCCTATATTATAGTATATAGTTAGCTTACTTACCCCTATATAAGACTTTACTTAGGGGCTACTTATTTTCTATAAGGGGAATATTTACCTCCTTATTTATACTTTCCTTATTTACTCTATATAAGTTAATACTAACCTATAGGTAATAGGGTAAGAGGAAGGTACACTCCTAAATATAGTGGTCCTTAGATCTATATTATAGGTAATATCTCTCCTAGTAGTGTTTAGCTAACTCTACTTCTAATACCTATTTAGCCTATTATATGTTTATAGTAGGCTTTAGACCTCTCTCCTTCTTAACTAGCCTATTCTATTTTCCTAATTAAGTCCCTACTACACGCACCCTAGTTATTAGTATATTACCCTTATAGTTAGTCTAAGGTATAAGTTTAGCTAGCTATAGTTTATATTAGGACTAGTACTTATTCTCTATAGTAAGGGCCTTAATATTAACTATAATCTTATAATATTATATAATAGCTATATACTACACGCTCTAGCTAATACCCTAGCCTATGCTAATTTCTCTTAAATACTTATTAAGCGCTTATTAAAGTTTTACTAGCTTTATATTATCCCCCTAATAATCCCCTCCTACTAATAAGAGCTTCTCTATAAAGCAAATAAAGAATATAGAAAATAGCTCCCCTAGGCCCTATTTTATCTAGTTAAGCTCTATAAGGGCTATCTCCTATCTATATAAATTAGAGAATATAGACCTAAGGTATTCTAGGAATTTAGCTAGGTTAAAATTATAAATACTACCTTATTTAAAGAAAGTAGCTACCTAGGACTAGACTTTAGAGGATAGGTTCTAGTAAATAAACATTTACCTATCCTTATTAGTTCTAATAAAGTCTCTATTTACCTATAGCTTATATTTTATTAGGAACCTTTACATAGTAAATAAGGCCTTATTACTATTATATAGGTTACCTATAGGGATAGGTTTTTGTTTTACCCTAGGTATAGTTAAGGCTAGGTTAGAGGTAGGAGGTAAAGTAAGGTTAACTATTAGGGCATTAGGCTAGGCTATAATAGGTAGTTAGGTTAAGAGTCCTATAGTATTTATAGCTACTTATTATTAAAGGCATATAAGCTTTACTATTTACTTATTAAGTATAAGTTAAAGTGTTTTAAATTAGGCTTATTAAGCTACTAGTAGTGCTATAGTATTAGATAGAGAAGTTATTATTCCCTAGCTAGGTTAGTCTTATAGTTAAAGCATGTCTATTATATCTATTAATATATCTATTAGTATTTCTATTATATCTTTTAGTAGTTATTAAAAAGGACTAAAGGTAGTCTCTTAATTATTATAGACTAGCCCCTAGGTAACTATAATAGGGCGTTAATATAGTATTAAGAGACTTAAGGAGAAAGAAGGAAGGGTAAGAGGCTATCCCTAGTGGTGCCCCTTATACCCCTTAGGTTACTTATATAAGCCTCCTTTCCTCACCCTAACTGCTTCTACCACTCCCCTCTCTAACTGCTATACAGACAATGCTTAGGCAAAGCCCAAGCCCTTACACTTAAGAAGGGTTTAGTCTTCTTAAATAATTTAAATAAAGTAAATAGTAGTATAATAATAGTATAATTTCTACGCTTATTAAGAGGGATAGACTAGGTAGGTCTGAAAAACAGGTAAAATAGGAAAAACGGGAATAATAGTGTAAATAGGATAAATAGGGTAAATAAGGCGAAATAAATAGGATAAACAGAATAGGATAAACAGGATAAATAGGATTAATAGGATAAACAGAGGGAAATAACAAAAAACGACAGAAAAAGTATAAAAGAAGGAAAAATAGCAAAAAGAGAGAAGAGTAAGCCGCAAAGATAGCATAGAAGTAGAAGTAACTTAATATTTAAAATACTAAGGCATAAAAAGCTATAAAGAGAGAAGAGGGGTTATAAAGAGAGTGTAAAAGGAGGTTATATAGGTTAGCTAGCTTAGCTAAGGATTATTTTTAACGTTAGGTTTAAATAAAATGCCTTATGGCAATAGATTCGGTTATTTAGTTGGTTTTCTCGTGATGGACGATAAGATCAATGATTAACTGAATATCCTGGATAGATATAACGAGGTTATATCCTATAAGCCTAAGGGTTAATAGATTAATCCCTTAGAAGTCTAATAAGCCTGTAACTAGGATTCTAGTCTATCTTCCTTTAGCACACTCTATAGTTATGCCTCTTTACCTAAATAGCCTATCTAGGTTAGCTTAAGAGGTAAGGGGCTGCGTTGTCTGTAGAAATGTCTCTTCTTATAATACCTAACTTATCTGTGGTTGTAGTTAACCACTAATTAGTGTTGTGTGGCTAGAATTGTGACCTCTTGAGACCTCTCTCACAAGACCACAGGCCTCTAGACCTCGGCATCGTCGGATCTATCGGCATCGCCGGATCAATCGGATCCCTAGTTATGTGACTATCTAGCTAGATAAAATCCCTAGATTCCCTCCTCTTTCATAGAAAATTAACTCTCCCCTTTTGTGCGGTTACTACGGTATATGCTCTGGGTTTGTTTAATTAATAAGATGACTAGACATTGAAAAGAGACCTCAGCAGCTTAGATCCTCGCGATGGATCGCAAATATCGCAGACCTAGATCCCGTTATCTAGGTTCCGGCTTTGATATCGTTAAATTCGTTAGTATCGTTAGCATTATCAATATCATCGTTTTTATCGTTATCATTAGCTTTGTCATCGAGACTGTCTTTTCTGTCGTTTTGGGGTGTTGTTTTTCCCCTGATAAAACTGGTAGAGGAACGGGGAATGGTCCTGTCAGACCTTCTGCCGTTAAATTCGATAATAATCCCCTCCTGATATTGCCTCTCTTGTTATTTCCCCCTTTGGTTATCCCTTCGTACGATTATTATAATTATCAGCAGCGTTTCACCTCTTTTCCCTTTGATCCGGGTCGCTAGATTAAATCCCTTCAATCCGATCATTTAATCTGACATCGTCAAAATCGTCGGATTAGTCAGATCGATTAATCAGAACCATTACAACCTTTTTCCCCTTGATCTAGGCAGCTAGATCAAATCCCTTCATTCCGATCATTTGATCAAGGTCATCTGACTTGTCTAATATTATCAAAATCATCGGATTTGTCAAATCAAATGATCGCGACCATTACGACCTTTTCCCTCTTAACCCGGCTTCAACCTCTTCTAGCTTTAACCTTCGTTTCTAGCTTCAACCTTTCCTTCTAAATTCAACCTTCTTTTCTGATTTTTGACCTTCCGACCTGCCCTAGCTCGAACCGATTTAATACCCTAGTTTTTGCTTAGCTATCCGTTAGGGAGGCAAGCAGCTAGACCTTTAACTTTAACCTTAATAAATCAGGTCTTTCATGATCAGACCTTTGACCTGACCTTCGTTAGCTAGGTCCGTTATTAGATTAATTAATCTGACTGTCTGACGAGGCCTCCGACCCTTAAAGACCTCTCTAACTGACGATTTCTCTGACAATTGACGAGGAATCTGATGTACAGAAGGTCTTCTGACGAGGTCTTCGCCTGTCTGACAAGGCCTCTGACCCTTGAAGACCTCTCTAACTGATGATTTCTCTGACTTTTGAAGGGGAATCTGATGTACAGAAGGTCTTCTAAAGAGGCCTCTGCCGTTAACAAAAGCTTCTGTTATTAGACTAATTAATCCGACCGTCTGATGAGGCCTCTGACCGTTAAAGACCTCTCTGACTGATGATTTCTCTGACGATTAAAGAGGAATCTGACCGATAGAAGGTCTTCTGAAGAGGTCTCTGACCGCTGACGAAAGCTTCCGTCATCAGACCAATTGATCCGACTGTCTGACGATTCCTCTAACTTTTAAAGGGGAATCTGATGTACAGAAGGTCTTCTAAAGAGGCCTCTGCCGTTGACAAAAGCTTCTGTTATCAGACCAATTGATCTGACCGTCTGACGAGACCTCTGACCGTTGAAGATCTCTCTGACTGATGATTCCTCTGATAATTAACGAGGAATCTAATGTACAGAAGGTCTTCTAACGAGGTCTCTGACCGCTGATAAGGCCCTCTGTTATGGATTGATTAGTTAATCAATCAGACCCTCGGTTACTTAACCTCTGACCTTAGGTTAGATTAATCACTAATAATCCCTCTGACTGTCTGACGAGACCTCTGACTGTTAAAGACCTCTTTGACTAACGATTCCTCTGACTTTTAAAGAGGAATCTGACTAATAGAAGGTCTTCTAAAGAGGTCTTTGACCGCTGATAAAGGCTTCTATTATTACAGACTAATTAATCTGACTGTCTAATAAGACCTCTAACCCTTAAAGACCTCTTTAACTAACGATTCCTTTGACTTTTAAAGGGGAATTTAATGTATAGAAGGTCTTCTAAAGAGGTCTCTAACTAATAACAAGGGCTTCTGTTATCAGACTAATTAATCCGACCGTCTGACGAGGCCTTCGGCCGTTAAAGACCTCTCTGACTAACGATCCCTCTGACCTTTGAAGAGGAATCTGATGTACAGAAGGTCTTCTAACGAGGTCTTCGCCCGCTGACGACCCCTCTGACCGTTGAAGACCTCTCTGACTGACGATTTCTCTGACGATTAACGAGGAATCTGATGTACAGAAGGTCTTCTGACGAGGTCTTCGCCCGCTGACGACCCCTCTGACTGTTGAAGACCTCTCTGACTGACGATTCCTCTAACGATTGAAGAGGTCTCTGACTATCAGAAAGGTCTTCTGCTACAAATTAATTGATCAGACTGTTGATAAGACCTCTGACGACCCCTTTAATGGATAACCCTTTTGATTGATGGATTGATGGGTAGGGGGGCCTGAAAATCACGAATTTTTTTTTTATCTTATAATTATACTACTTCTTCCCCTTTTGTTGTTTTTTGTTACTGTTTTCCCTTTCCTAGGGGCTAGAAAAGGGAAAACAGTTAGGGAGGTGTTGTGTGGCTAGAATTATGACCTCTTGAGACCTCTCTCACAAGACCACAGGCCTCTAGACCTCGGCATCGTCGGATCTATCGGCATCGCCGGATTAATTGGATCCCTAGTTATGTGACTATCTAGCTAGATAAAATCCCTAGATTCCCTCCTCTTTTATAGAAAATTAACTCTCCCCTTTTGTGCGGTTACTATGGTATATGCTCCGGGTTTGTTTAATTAATAAGATAACTAGACATTAAAAAGAGACCTTAGCAGCTTAGATCCTTGTGATGGATCGCAAATATCGCAGACCTAGATCCCGTTATCTAGGTTCTGGCTTTAATATCGTTGAATTCGTCAGTATCGTTAGCATTGTCAATATCATCGTTTTTATCGTTATCATTAGCTTCGTCATTGAGACCGTCTTTTCCGTCGTTTTGGGGTGTTGTTTTTCCCCTGACAAAGTGTTAGTTACACTAAGGAATGTTACACTAGTGCAAAGGGGTTAAATTTAATAAAGTTAATAATAATAGCTAATAACTAAGAGAAAAGAGAAGAGAGAGAAGGAGAGGAATCTAGCTAGGAGAGAAGGTGGGCAAAAAAGGGGGAAAAGTAAGGCTGCAGTGTGGTGCCACTGCTAACGGAGCGGGGTAGCTCGCGATGCATCCAATCGCATCGCGTGCATCCCTTCGGTGGCTTCACTCTTTGGCCACGGTCGGACTATCTATCGTCCGAAGGTCCGAAGGAAGCCACATATAAGTTTATAAAGGTAATATATAATAAGGCTATTATATATACTATTATAAGAGTTATAAAAGATAAGTTTATTACTCTTAAAGATAATAAAAAAGTAAAAGTATATAAAACTATTAAAGATATCCTTAAGAAACTATATAAGTTTAAAGATATATTTATAGTAAATAAGGTAAGTAATTTACTATTAAGGAAAAAGACTAATTATATAATTAACTTAATATCTAAGGCTATACCCTTATATAAACTAATTTATTCTCTTTTCTAAAGTAAGTTAAAGAAGCTTTATAAATATATTAATAAAAACCTATAAAAAGGCTAGATAAAACCCTCTAAGAGCCTTATAAGTATACTTATTCTATTTATACTAAAGAAAGATAAAACACTTTAATTATATATAAATTACTAAGGACTTAATAAAGTAATATAAAAGAATTACTATACTTTCCCCCTAATTTTAAAGATCCTAGACTAGTACTAAGAAGCTTATTATTTCTTAAAGATTAATATTAAGAATACTTACTATTAAATTTATATTAAAGAAAGTAATAAGTAAAAGACTATATTTTATACCTATTATAAACACTATAAATATCTTATAATACCCTTTAGGTTAACTAATACTCTAGTTACTTTTTAAAGCTATATTTAAAAAGCACTTTATAAGCTAGTAAATACTATTTATATAATATATTTAAATAATATCCTTATTTTCTTAAAAATATAAAAGAAGTATACTATATATATTAAGGAAGTTTTAAAATATATAAGGTTAGTAAAGCTATATATAAAACCCTTAAAGTATTAATTTTATTAAGAATAAGTAAAGTTTCTAGGTTTTATTTTATTAATTAATAGTATCTTAATAAATATATATAAAGTTAATATAATTTAAAACTAAAAGAAGCCTATAAGCTTTAAAGATATATAGTTTTTCCTAGGGTTTTATAACTTTTACTAAAGGTTTATTTACTAATACTTTAGGATTATAATACCCTTATATATATTAATAAAAGGTAGTTAAAATAGTATTTAAACTAGGAAGTTTATATTTAAAAAAAGAGAATAGCTAGTATTTAACTAGCTAAAAGATACTTTTTAATAAGTATCTTTTCTTTATTATTATAACTTAAGTTAGCTAGTGTATATTAAGATAAATACTTTAGTCTTTATAATAGTAAAAATCTTATCTTAATAGGATAATAAAGGCTAATAGTATTCTATAGTATTTTAGTTAAGGAAGTTTATAAATACTAAATATAATTATAATATAGTAAATTAAGAGCTACTTACTATAGTAAAGTTATTTAAACACTAGTAATACTATATTAAAGGTATAGTAACCTTAGTAAAGGTCTTATTAAATTACTATAACTTATAGACTTTTATAAGGTAATAAAAGCTAAATAAAAGGTAAGCTAAATAGTATATATTTCTTTATCCCTTTTACTTTATAATTAGGTATAAATCTAGGAAAAGTAACCTAGTAAATACACTATTAAGGAAGTCTAATTATAAAGATAAACCCTTAATAAATAAAATACTTTTACTAAAGCTTTAAAAGAAAATAATAATTACTAAAGAACTAGTAAAAAAAAAGATACTAATATATAAGAGAAAATATAGTAAGATACCTTTAGAGAAGGAAAATACCTTAGTTTTAATATATTAAAGAAAATATAATAAGATACCTTTAAGGGAGAAATATACCTTAGTCTTAGTAAAGAGGCTTAGTAAAATACCTTTAAAAAAGGAAAATACCTTAGTTACTATAAAGAAAGCTTTAGAGGCTAAAGTAACCTAGTTAAGAGGCTAGTTAGCTACTATAAATTTAGTAAAAGATTAGCTAAATAAGGGTAATTTCTAGGAGAAAGTAATATATATCTAAGATATTAGTATAGTATAAGAGATATAGGAGACTATTATATTACTAAATCCTTATTAATTTAAGCTAAATAAACTATTAGTGTAATTACTATAAAAAGTATAAGATTAAGATTTAGATTTATAAAGGTAAAATAGTAAGATTAATAATTCCTTAGTAAAAGGTAAGGGAAAAGCTAGTTTATAGTTATATAGTATAAGGAGTCTTTTGATATACTAAGACTAGGTAGTTATGCTCTAGAAGCTTATCTTATAATAGAAGCTTTTATAGCTATACTATAATAATTTACTAGTAAGTTACTTTAGAACTAAATATACTCTTAAGCTACTAAAGCATTACTTTTAGTAACTAAGTATAAGTAAGTTAGTATTTAACTATATTATAAGCTATAGAGTTTACTAGTAAATAGTAGCTAGAAGGTATTGCTTATATAAAAGCCTTAAATCCTTACTAATACTATAGTAACTATAGGTAAAAATCTTAATAGATTTTATTATAAGATTACTTATTACCTAAGTAAGTAAATAAGAAACTAATATAATCCTAGTAATTATAAACTAATTTACTAAGTACTTTATCTTTTTACTTATAATTACTATAATTAATATAGCTAAACTAGTAAAACTATTTTATAAAGAGATTAAGCTATAATTTAGAGCTTTAAAGGGTATTATATCTAATAGAGAATTAGTCTTTATAAGTTAATTCTAGTTAAACTTATACTACTTATTATATATAAAATATAAGCTTTTTATAGTATAATACCCCTAAACTAATAGGTAAATAAAGAGAATAAACTAAGTGCTTAAGTATTACCTTTAATATTTTATTACTAAAAACTAATAAATATAGCTTAAGTTACTTTTAATAGCTTAGTTTACTTATAATAATATAGTAAATAAAACTATAAGCTACTCTTTAAACTATACCCTTATAAAATACTTACTAGAGTTTTACCTAGCTTTTAAGAATAAAACCTAGAAAAAGAAAATACTAAATACTTATATATATATTATAAAACTATATAAAGTTAAGAAATAGTTAAAGTAAAACTAAGTAAAAGTTACTAAAACCTAAGTAAAGTATTATAATTAATATTACTAGTTACTAATACTAAAAAGGAGTAATCTAGTGCTTTTATTAGTAAAGAATATTAGACTTAAAGATATAAAATAAAAGCTAATCCCTAGATTTATTAGATTATTTTAAGTACTTAATACTATAGGAAAATAAGCTTACTAACTTATATTACCTAAGAAATATAGCTAACTATATAATATATTTTATATTAGCTTATTAAAGCTATAAAATTACTATAAAAACACTAGGAATAAGAAAATACTAATACTAAATCTTAAGAATAAAGAAAATAAATATAAAGTTAAGGAAATTAAAGACTATAAGAAAACCTATAAAGGTAATAAATACCTAGTAAAATAAAAGGATTAGCTAAGTAAATATAACTAATAGGTTTTAGTAAATAATATAGAAAGCACTTAATATATAATTTAAGTATTTTACTAAAGTAAGTTTAGTAAGAAAAGTAATAATATAGAATTAAAGCACTAATAAAGAAATATAAATATACTATAAAAAAGACTTAACCTTACTAATTACTAAGTAAGTTTAGTAATAAAGATAGTAATATAAGATTAAGGTATTAATAAAGGAATATAAATATACTATAAAAAAGGCCTAACTTTATTAATTACTATAAAAACTATTACCTAAAGGCCTAGGTTATATTACTAAATAATAAAGGAAAATATACTTAAAGTATAAGTAAAATAATAAGAAAACCCTTTATTATAGCTCTTATATAAGAGACTATAGTCTAGCTATTAAAGCTAAACTTTACCTAGTTTTTATTACCTTAAATTACTTTTTTTATAGTATAGTAAAAGTAATAAATTACTATAACTTAGGCTATATACCTAAGGTTAAAGGGCTAGAGCTAAAGAACTATTCTTACCTCCTAGATAAATATAGTATTTTTAAGGTTTTCCTATAGAAAAGTTAGTAAAGACTAAGTAAAAGAATAAGGGAAAGCTATATATAAACTAGAAAAAAGGAAAAGAGAGTAATAGCTACTAAGGAAACTTATAGCTATTACTATAAAACTAGATAGTTTTAGTATAAGATAAAGGTAGCTTATATAAAAAGGTTAGTAAAAAATAGGTAAAAAATAAGTAACTTAATACACTTAATATACCTTTATAGCACTAGTTAGCCTAAAGGTAATATAGTATATAGTATTAGTATAGTTAAAACCTATTACTAAGTTTAAGATATATATAGTAAAGCTATAGTAAGTTATATCTAAAAATATAGGAATACCTTTC